>PVIH01014635.1:0-52895 GCA_004025045.1 Sigmodon hispidus | reverse complement strand
TTGTAGGGTTGGTGAAAATCTTTTCCCATTCTGTAGGCTGGTGTTTTGTCCTATTGACAGTGTCCTTGGCTTTGCAGAAGCTTCCCAGCTTCAGGAGATCCCACTTATTGATTGTTGGTCTTAGTGCCTGTGCCACTGGTGTTATATTTAGGAAGTGGTGGCCTGTGCCAATTTGTAGAAGTGTATTTCCCACTTTCTTCTAACAAGTTCAAAGTGGTTGGGGTTAAGTTGAGGTCTTTGATCCACTTGGATTTGAGTTTTGTGCAGGGTGACAGGCTTGGATCTATTTGCATTTTTCTGCACACTTCCTTCCAGTTATGCCAACACCATTTGTTAAATATACTATCTTTTTTCCATTGAATGTTTTGTGCCTCTTTGTCAAAAATCAGGTGTTCATAGGTTTTTGGGTTAATGTCTGGATCCTCAATTCTATTCCATTGGTCCACAAGTCTGTTTTTATGCCAGTACCAGGCTGTTTTTATTACTGTAGCTTTATAGTATAGTTTGAAGTCAGGGATGATGATACCTCGTGAGGTTCTTTTGTTGAGTAAAATTATTTTGGCAATCCTGGCTTTCCTGTTATTCCAAATGAAATTGAATATTGTTCTTTCAAGGTCCAAAAAAATATTGTGTTGGGATTTTAATGGGCAGTGCATTGAATCTGTAGATTGCCTTTGGTAGAACTGCCATTAACTGATGTGCATATGCAGAATAGTAGTTGGGTCATGAGATTTTTATCTTCATAAATGAAAATTATTCTTACCATAGGAGTGAGAATACTGTTACAAGAATAATTGATAATATCTCATCTTATTTATTTTATTTTACTTTTATTCTTTACATGCCCATTTATTTTCTTATGGGTATGAGAATACTAAGGAACAATAAAATTCTGCCTATCAAAATCAAATTTTGTCAGACAAGAAACTGTACTTATTCTCTGTTTTCTTACTATTTCAGGACTCATCTCTGAATGAATATTGGTTTATTCAAAGCTGACATTTGCTCCTAAATCCTATGCATATATGTTTCTGGTCTTCTAATTTAGAATTTAAATCCTCTTTCTAAAATACAAGTTGGAGAGTTGGTTGATATGAATATATATTAACAGTTTAGTGCTTAGTAAAAATAAAGGATTTGGAGAAAATGTCATGGTCATATACAAACTAACTTCCATGAGGATTTTCTTTATGCATAATGAAGTCTGTGAATTCAAAGTCAGTATCTACATTTAGCATTTGGAACATTTTAGGTATATGTCATACCTTCTCAAAGCTATCATTTTGTGCTTCCTGAGTCAGTTTCTTACAAATGTTCAGTATATTTCTAGTCTCCATTTGTGTGTTGACTCTGCCATCTCTAAATGATTAGTTTGAATAACAATGTCCATGAGTTACAAAGAATTAGGTGATGCTTCACAGTCATCTTGAATCTTAACTTTACCTTATTTCTTATGTAAAAATTATTTCTCTGGGAAAAAACCTTCCTGAGTCATTTTTATATAGTATCAAAGGCAAATATCTTACTATCTAACTTGGCAGGTATATATAAGTGATGCCCAGAGGCAAGCATTTTAAAAAGAATATGTTATTCCTAGGGATTTTCTGCTGGGATTTCCCAAATTTATCATGGAACCCAGAACTGTGTATTTAATTAAATTAAATAACTTAACAGAATATATTTGCATACATGGGACTTCTGTTTCTCCATATGCTTTAGAATTAAACACAGTCTGAACTAGTTTATATGTATAGGTTTGTTTTAAAGAAATTTTATTTAAATGTAGAATTTAAAAGCTGTGAGTACTCAGAAGATTTCTAATACAATTTTGTTCCAGTTTATGGATTAACAGGAAAATATAAAAATACATGTTGACAAAATATTTACAGAGTTGTAAAACACGCAAATAAAATACAAGGTATGATGTCATGGTTAAGATATTGCAACATTCTTACCAATAATTAGGTATTCATAATTGACCCTTAGTGTAATGTGAGCATAAGTATTTATGTATGTGTGTGTGTGAGAGAGAGATCAGTTAATGAGAAAGACACTTTATAAAGACTGGAAATTTTCATTGTTTCATAAGATTTATCAGAAATCTATAAAAAAATCAGTCGTCTTTTCATTTTAATCATACTAACCCTCTGAATATGATTCATTAATCCAGCACAGCTTCCTAGTATTGTTTATGCTGGATTTAGCTGTCTCTGAGGCACATGATGCATTCAGTTACAATTGAAATCTGTCTTGTGGAATATTTTGTTGTGTGACACAGAAATATATATCATAATATAAATGTAGGCTCTTAAGCAAATGTTTTTTCAGTGAAAGTTAAAAAATATTAAATTACATATTTCTTTTTATTACATGAAGTTGTGGGTAGACATATAAATAAATACATGTGTAGATATCTTCTTTTACATCAGCATAATTTTTATGTTGTCATTTGAATCTCATTTAAGCAGCCATAGTGTAAGATTCTAAGCATATACCTCTAACATCTCTAGAATTCATGATCTTACAGCTCCCTACCTGTTCCTCTGACTCTTACATTTTCTTAGTTCTGTCTTCAAAAATGATGGCTGAGATTTAGGCGCACAGGATATGTTGATCATGGAAAAACTTGTTACTGGCTCCCATTACTCTTCAATTTGGTCATTTATGATTTTCTCCAATACTCACTGTTGTGCAAATAGATGCTTCTTCAATGAACTTTACTTTTCTGTGGGAACAAAGAGAAATATTCAGATAAAATTTGAGGATTATTCTGGTTAACTAAAGTGATGGTATTAGATATTTCACAAAAATCTCTCCCTTACCTGGCAAGGTATCCAGTTCCAGGCCTGATTTTCTTCCTGTTAAACGCACCTTAAGTCCAATAAAGGAGCTTTTGGCTCCCACCATGGTAAAGTGAGATGTCTTTCTCTATGCTGTAAATATTCTTTACTACCATTTTTTTTAACAAAAGAAGATGTTTTGGCTTATGACAAGGCAGCTTAGAGGGAGGTGAGAAATCCAAGCAGAGATAAAGGGGCAGTAGAAGACAGGGAATTGCTATAAGATGCCACTCATAAGCAATATTATATTTAACTTAAGTAAAGCTACAAAACACGTGGCAATACATAGATTAATAGAAATGGGTCGAGTTAAGTTATAAGAGCTAGTTGGTGGTGAGGTTGAGCCATAGGCCAAAGAGTTTTAAGTAATAAAGCCTTTGAGTGATTATTATATAAGTTGATCTTGGATGGTAGACTTGAACGGATCAGAAAACTTTAGTGGGTTATAGGTATCAGAGATGAGGGTTTATTTTATTTTATTTTTATTTAACTTGAAAGATGCAAATCTAGCTCTGGTACCATAAAAGCTCAGGAATTAGACATTTAGGTAATTTCAAGTCAGGGGCTTCTGGAACCTGTGTCTAAAGTAAATGGTGTTCTCAGCAATGAAGATTAACCTTCCTCCTCTAGGGACAAACAAAGACAATTGCAATTTCCTATATATTAAGGGAGTCTTTTAAATAATCTAGGAAAATAATTACAGAAAAGGAAACTTAGTATAATGCATTCAAGGTCCGTAAAATATTGTGTTGGGATTTTGATTATCAGTGCATTGAAACTGTGATTGCTTTTGGTAGAATTGCCATTTTTACTATGTTGATCCTACTTATCCAGGAACATGGGAGAGCTTTCCATTTTCTCATATCCTCTTCAAATCCTTTCTTCAGTGATTTAAAGTTTTTGTCAAATAGATCTGTTACTTCTTTGGTTATAGTTACCCTGAGGAATTTATTGCTATTTGCAGCTATTAGAGAAGGTGATGCTTTCCTTATTTCTCTTCCAGTCCACATATCGTTAGTGTATAGGAAGGCTACTGATTTCTTTGAGCTAATCTTGTATCCTGATACATTGCTGAAGGTGTTTATTAGCTGTAGAATTTCTCTGTAGAATTTTGTGGGTCACTTATGTATATAATCATATTATCTGCAAATACAGATAGAATAAATTCCGTATGCCATTTCATTTTCTTTCTATGTAATTTCCAGAAATTTCCCCTAATATAATGTTTTTATTGAAGCAAATTTAAAATAAAAAGTTCAGAAAAGATAGTTAAATAATAGAAAAGAAGAAAGTTAAATGGATGAGGTAAACAAAATAGATGGGCACATTGCTGAAAGTTTTGCTTTCTTGGCACTGAGTTTCTGCATAGTTTGTCACATTCCAATGAATTTTGAAGAAACATTGAGTTCAGAACAGAGATGTTAATTCTAATGGAAACAATGGTGATACCAATGGAATAACACTCACCTACATATTTCTGACATCTCATCTGAAGCTGCCTCAAAAATAAAAATAAGAATTTATACAAAGTGACTTTTAGATGACTCAATTAAATGTGATAATTTCTAGCTTTTAAAGTACAATTATAGTTTCTAATTTTTATAACAAAAGACTATTTTCCCATTTCTAAATTTGCCCAAAGTTCTTTATATTCAGAATTCATCATAGATAGCATTTAAATTAATCAGAACTCTAAGAAAAATAACTCAGTGCCAAACCAAGCAGTGATTTAACACCTATTCTAGGATTTTTAAATATTGCACCATACACTGTTCTTTTAACACACTTTTAAAAGTACAAGTTATTGTTGTAGTGTCTCAGCAGAAACTTTCACATAAAGTTATACATGATTGCATATGCATGCTTTTGCTATTTCAACACATTTAATCCTGTTAAATAAAAGGTGGTAATCCTTTAGTAGCACATTTTTAAACAGTATATTTCAGTTAGACAAATTTTTTTATATATTTTTTAAGTCTTATAATCTCTTTGTATTAGGCAACAGTTATTCCCCTAACCTAAATCATTATATCAATTCTCAGTATTCTCATTCAATCTACATACTTATTTTTGATATTGAAATACATGGGCACTAAGTTGACATAGAACAATGCAGTTTTGAATTCTAATTAACACAATATTTTAAAATATTTTTTGTATATTTTTGTTAACTATAAAAACATATGAATGCAGATAAAAGAAAAAGAGAGAGCACAATATATTCAGCTGATTTCAATTGTGTATCATAAAAATTACATATTTAGTGATTAGAATTAATCAATTAATTGATAATGTTAAGGAAGCATGGGCCCTTTTTTAGACCATTGTCATGTATGTTGCTGTGTTAAGCCTAGATCATATAAAATAAAGTTTATGAAATTTTTTTCAGTGAGATTTTTCTCAGAATACTTGCTATCCCCACCTACACAGAAAGCTTACTTTGGAAAGATGCAGAGATTAGACGCAGCTCCTTGAAATTATGTGAAATACAATTGTAGTAGTTTTATAGAGCAAAGAGTTCTCTAGTATTCTTAATTCTCTTTGGGAATTTGTAGATCATCTTTGTTCAACATTTATTCCTGACATAAACAACCATAATATAAGTATTGTTAAAGTCTATATACATGATATAGTTTGGTATATTGACTAAATAAATATAATTTATAACTCTATTACTTACTCATAAAAACTTATGAATAAGCCCCCTTTTGCTATTTGCTCTTTGAAGTGCTAGGACTGAGTATTTGCTTACATCACTAGGAAACACAGTATTTCCTGTAGAAAACAAATAAGTCTCTGGCAGTAAACTTCATTTTGTGATTCCTTATCCATTTTACTTTTATTTTATTTATTTGTTGATTTTGTATCAGAGGCTCATTTCATGCCTCACTTGTCTCTATCTTGAAAAGTTTTTCACATAATTTTCTCCAATATTTTATTTTATGTATTTGAAATTAATGAGCCCAAATATTACAAAGTTAAGATACTAACTAAATAGTCTGTGCTATATTAAAACTCAGTGATTTATTATGTTTCTGTATGCATACATACACATGAGCACACTAAATTCACAACAATGGATTCTGATTTCTTCTCACCATGAAAGTAGGCTTACATGAAATATTGATTGTTAAAAAATAAATAGGCAAAGATATATTATATCTAACTGGCAGTTAAGTCTGAAAACAATTCCAAAGAACTGATAAATAAGAACAATCTTAACTAACCAATGCTTCTTTTATGTAAAACATGAATGAAACATGTATATACATGTTAGTAGGAAAAAAAGAATTATTATCCAAATAAGATGATTAGGCGTATGTATATTAAATCACATTTCAAACTATATCTTCTGTCTGGTAGCATTTAATATGAAATATTTTTGTATATATATTTTAAATGCTTCTTTAAAGTATCTCTTCTCAAAGTTTGTATAGGACATACAACTTGACGAGAAAATAAGTATGTAACCAAATTTAATTTTTCCCTCTATTGTAGGTTTTCTTTTTTCTTTCAACCAACCTGGGTAGTTACCTAACAAACATTTGTTTATGATATCTATTAGACTTTTTTCATATAATTGATATTTAAATAGATTATTATTTAGTTTTAGATTAAATTAAATTTAGTAACATTCAGACTATCAAATCCTTCTAACATTTGTGAAGATAAACTTGAGAATGCATTTACTCAGATAGAGGACAAAGTATTCACTTGAAGTCATTGGTAAAACCATAAACTGCCTAATCATGATCTTGACAGCACAGGCATTGAGATCAACAATTTAAAATTTACAATGATAATTCTCACAATCACTACAGTTGAGAGGCTGTCTACATGATGAGAAAATTTTTACAGTCTTCTATCTGAGGAAGAATATAGAAAATATAAAGAAGTTAAATAACACACCAAGCAAAGAATCCACCAATTCAGTCACAAAGCTATTGACTTCCTATATCTCCTACCTGCAAAAACTGCTAGAACAATGATGATACAGAATTTGTGGGAGGGAACAACCAGTATCAGAGTTTACCTAAGACCCACTGCACAAGAAGGAACCAAACACCAGATATTGTTTGGATAACCAAAAGTCAGAGAATAGATAGCTCAGAGACTGAGGGTAACAACAAAATAAAGGTGCTCTAAAATTAATAAAGTTATTTCTAATATAATTTTGCTCTGTTATTTGATTAGTGTCTTAAACAAACACTTTAGGTAGCAGATGCGGAGACCAACAGGAAGAAATTATCCAAGAGAGAGTATATAATACAGGACTTAACAACTTTCTCCCCTCAGAACTGAAAGAATCCCATGGGAAAGGACGTAGAAAAATTTTAAGTATCAGAGGGGATGAAGGAAATCAAAAGAACATTGCTCTCTGAATCAACTAAGCAAGGTGTGCATGTGCTCACAGATTGAAGCAGCAAGCACAGGGCATACACAGTTCTGTATTAGTTCCTCTAAATATAAATTATAGCTATTAGCTTAGAATTTTTATTCTATTCCTAACTTGGAGGATGAATGAGGCTTTGATGCCTGTGCCTCCTTTGGTAACATTTTCCTCCAGTTGAGCCACCCAGTCCAAATTAGATATGAAAGTTTTTGCTTAGTTTTTTTGTTTTGTTGTTACCTACTACAATCCTGTTCTTTTCTAATGAGAGACAAACAATTAATTGATCTTCAGGGGAGTGAAGCTAGAGAAAAACGAGGAAGAGTAGAGGGTGTGAAAATTATAAACTGAATATATTATGAGATAAAATAACATATTTACAATAAAAGAAAAGAATAAAATTACTTTGGTAGCCACAAGAAAAAGAATGATAAAGGAATTTCAAACTAAAAAGATGAACTTCTGTAAAGCATTTAAAAATATTCAGCAACCTTAGCCACAATAAACCTGAAATTTATCATTTAGCTGAGACCTTTATCTTATTCCCATCAGAATGACTAGTGTAAAACAGGACAAAAAATATTGATACATATTGGGGCTAAATTGGAGAAAGAAAGTTTTTTTTAAAAAATATTTTGTACCTTTTTGGATATAGTTGGAAAATATTAGTCACTGTTATGTACATATCTAGCAAAATTTTTAATTATAATAGACACAAAACAAGTTCAATACTTAGTGTTTTAAAAATTTGCATTATTCTCAATAAATTTATATCATTTCAGATGCAAAATTTTTGGAGTGGTAATTGTATATGTTATACTGATATTTGGTAAAGAAGTACTTTTAAACTAATCTAACAGAATTACAGTTTGAGTAATTTTGGTACCCCAGCTTACAATAAGAATTTAATCACATGTAACTACAACTTAGTAAGTTTCTAATAACTTTAAATTATTTTCAAATTAATTAATTTGGAAAATTCTAGTTTCCTAACTAAATAAAATGGCCAAGCAGATATGAAAAAGCTTCAAGGTAGAGAGAAAAACAAGATTAGTGATTTTAATAAGCTTCCATTTACAGTAAAATTACATTATGAGAACTTTCAGGTATTTTTTGCATGCATCCTGAAACATCAAGGTAGATATGATGTTTTCAGCAGCACATTATCTTATACTAGCTGTCTTTTAACTTATGATTAAGAAAATAATCTGTTTTGCTATTTTACGTTGATATATACTATTACAATTTATAAACAATGCCATTATGTGAGACCTATAGAAGAAAATGTGGTGTCATACCAGGTTTCATCAACTCTTCTTTTCTTTTTATTCCTTGTTTATCTTTATCTCATTTTGTCTTTTCTTCCAAAATGCTTTTCTGCCCATGTTTTTGCATTTGTAGTCTAGGTAATGTGTTGCCCACTTGTCATACTTATGAATTAATGTATTATAATTCAATAATGCTTACTTTGAAGCTAATAAAAATGTTTGAGAATTTACATTTTCTGTTTTTGTAACTTTATGACTTTTAGATAAAGACAATTTTTATCATGACATCATATTAAAATTCTTTTATTTATAATTGCTAAGCATAAAATATCATACCAAGCCATTATTGGCATTTCCTGACAGCTACAAACAAGCTTTCTAGAATACCATAAAAGATCCTGTATTGGAAATGACCTTTGATCTTTCTCACAGACCTTTGCTCTATTGTTGCATAGGATTAGCAAAATGACAGTCAAATTCCATCTCCCTTTCATCTAATATCAATATTAATAAATGCACATAGACTGAACATTTTTAAACATTTGGGAGCTCATTTCAGTAACATAAAATAGAATCAGATTTTTAATCAAGACTATAACTTTGAGCATTTAAATTATGATTATGTATCTATACAAACAGAAATAAATGTTTAAAATAATAACACTATCCATTTATACTGAAAGAACATGGACTCAAAATCTTCAACAATTTTTAGTGTAGTAACAAAACTTCAGAAATAATGACTTTTAGTTTTTATTTGGTAGTTCTTTAAAATTAAACTATGTTCTTTTCATCACAGATCATAACAATGACAATTTCATATAATAGAAATTTATTTTGGTGTTAAACAATTGCCCTAAGAGAAACTCATGTCATTAAGAACCACTATGTAGGTGATTATTCTGAATACTCAAGACATAAAAAGACCAGAAAATTCATTGATTCCTCAATATATACAGTACATTATCTCCTACACATCAATGTTATGTAAGCTTCACCAGAGTTTTTTTTAAACTTTAGCTGTAAAAATATTATATAATTTTGATTAGAAATACTCTTTTTTATGAATTTCTACTTAAAGTAGAAGGTATCTAGTTCTGAGTCATAAGTTGTCATGTATACCTTGTGTTGTGCAGAAAAAAGTTTATTCCACATGAATAGTAAAAGAAAAAAACTCAAAAGCAAAAAAAAGGGAATACAAGAAAAATACTGTTTCTCTAAATATCTATTATAAAAGCCTCTTTCTTCTGTATAATATTCCCTTCCTTTACAATCAATTTTTTGGAACTTTATTACTTGAAGCAATTGGAACCTCTAAAGAATTTATTGTTAGTTACTAAGATTAGCATAAATGCATTAGCTACACTGAGAGTGAAATAATCACAAAATTAAATACTATAAGTTTGCAAAGAAAAAACTGACTTTTGAAAATATTTATATTTAATGTACAATGAGATTGAATTTTTTAAATTTAAAGACACTTGTCAGATCAAAGAAAGTAATGAAAAATGATCTGAGACAAAATTAACTATAATCAAACTAAATTGGGAGAAACTCAAAGCAATCCCACTAAAATCAGGAACAAGACAAGAATGTTCTCTCTCCCCTTAAATATTCAATAAAGTTTGCAAAGTTTTTGCTAAAGCACTAAGAGAACAAAAGGAGATCAAGGGGATACAAATTGGAAAAGGAGAATTGAAACTATCTTTATTAGAAGATGATATGAGCATATACATAATTGGCCCTTAAAATTCTACCAGGGAACTCCTACAGCTTAGTAACACTTTCAGCAATATAGCTAGATTAACACAAAATTACAATAGTCCTCCTATACAAAAATGATAAAAGGACTGAAAAAGAAATCAGAGAAATGTCACCCTTTACAATAGCATTAAATATCTTAGGGTATCTCTAACCAAAGTACTCCTAACCATTTTACACGAAGTTCAAGCCAACGAAGATACCTTGAAAAAGATATCAGAAAATGGAAAGGTCTCCAAAGATCCTGGATACAAAAGATCAACATAGTAAAAATGGCAGTCAAACCAAAAACAATCTACAGTTTCAATGTAGTCCATATCAAAATCCACACAAAGATTTTTGCAAACCTTGAAAGAACAATATTCAACTTCTGATGTAATAACAAAATCCCCAGGATTGCAAAAACAATTCTGTTTAATAACAGAACTTCAGAAAGCATCACCATCCCTGACTTTAAGCTATACCATAGAGCTACAGTAATAAAAACATCCTGGTACTGACATAAAAATCGACTTGTGGGTCAATGGAATAAAACTGAAGACAACTTCCTTCATTCAGCAATGAATAAAGGCAGAAGCAGAGACTCATAGCTAAGCACCAGGTCAAGCTCCAAGTCCAATTGGAGACAGGGAGAGGGAGAAGGAGGCGGAGGGGGAGAGGGAGAGAGAGAGAGGTATATGAGCAAAGAGATGTGGACCATGAGGAAGAGACTTAGAGAGATGTCTGAATGGAGCTATTGGGAGCTCAGAAACAGCCATTGGGAGATCTTTAGGGAAACACTCCAAGGTAGATGATTGTTGAACGGCATAGGCAGTTTGTGGAGCCTCTTGGAGTAGCATTAGAGTATGTTCCTGTGCATGAACTGGCATCTTGGAGGCCATTCCCTACAGAGGAACAACTAAACCAGCCTTAATTCTGGCATTAGGGAGTTTGACCTACCTCAACTGCATATGCCAGACTGAACTGACCCACCTTGGAACATCTTGCCCTCCTTGGGGAATAGATCGAGGGATGAAAGGGAGGCAGAGGGAGGATGGGAGGAAATAGGAGGAGGGAAGGAAGGAGGAGCAGTGGTATACGTGAAAAAAACCTTTTTAAATAAAATAATGGGAAAACATATCTAAACTTAAAATATGGAGAAAGTAGTAGTTTGAAAATCTGTAGGTTATCTCCTTTTTTTTCTTGGGGAAAGAGAAATGTTCAGCAGCAATTAGAATGAGGGTTCAAACCTTTGAGAGTTTTACCAAACTAAAAACAGATTTGTCATATGTTTTATCAAATGGATTATATCACCTAAATTTAAAATAAAGAAGACAAGACAATAACATGTAATGAATAGACTAAATCAAGCCCACAAATGACATCTGTAAAAAGTAATTGGTATCAGCATTATTAACATAGCACAGACAATTATAAAACTTAATAGATTACATTTAAATTCTATTCATACATCAATATAAATTGTCACTTTTATGTGTTTATGATATAACACTATGACCAAAGGTAACTTATGGATGAGAGTTTATTTTGCTTCAATTTTCCAGATTACAAAGGGGAAATATACTAGCATGGATGGACAGTGGAGAAGAGAAAGTTACTGCAAGGGGTGCGAGGGGGGAGGAAGCTTGAACAAGGATATACATGGATAAAAGTTTGAATTTATTCATAACAAAAAACAAAAGAAAAGTCATATCTTGCCTTGGAACATTCAGCAAAGACGGTACATTGGAAACGGTAAAAAGTCTTTTTAGCTCAAAGCCTCTTTCAGTGATGTGCATGTTCCAGCAAATATGTCCTGATTTTATTTCCCAAACTGAGAGCAAATGTTCAGTTTTCAGGACTATGGAAGGAACGTTACATCCACCATTTTAATCAATGAAGAGAAAACTCTTATTAACATATTGTAAATGTTTTAAGAACAGAAAACATTACTTAAATTTTTATTCTTGAAATTTACCAAAGAATTATATTAAAAGAGCATCTTAATTTGGAAGATAGAAGCCATGCTCATCTAGCTGTTGTAGAGTAGATTATAAAAGGTAAAACCCCTCCAAAAGGGCCAGTATAAGATATTTACATAGTCTTCTTCACTCTGTCTTAATATTATTGTTTATTCTCAAGTAAAGACTCAACAGAAGACAATAGCCAGGCAATACATTATTTAGATCACATAAATTGTACTTTAAACACCTCTTTTAAATGTTTAAATTAGCTACATGGAGAACAGAAAATTTGCTAATCATCAATGCCTGAAGTGTCATATATTTTCAGGGTACTAGGGTAGAAAAATTATAAAATAAACAAACCCCAGCATAGAAAAAACTTACTTGTAAATTAAAATTAATGTTGATACCAATTTAGAGTATTTCTATTTTGGGGGGATGAGGAAGTTTAGATGCAGAAAAATGACAAATTCAACAAATGAAATACAGTTATTACATAAAAACCAAGTAGAGCAAACAAGAAATACAGAGAGAAGTTTTGCATAACTTATACATGACATTAAAAACATCTAACAGCTTTATGGAAGGAAGGTGTAATTCAATTTGTGTAGAGATAATTAAAATATTGAAAACTTTATACAATTGAGAGAATTGATTGATTATTTCTTCCAAAAATTATTTTTAAAGACATCGGTATACTTATAAATGAGGCCATTTCAAGACAGTGTTTTTTTGTATCCCAGATGGTCCTTAAACTCAATGTGCAATAAATAAAGATTTTGAACTCATTATTCACAGTTCTACAAATGTAGTGCAAGCATTGGGTTTCTATGTGAGCTCTTGCACTTGCACTTTTTATATGGTCATGAAAGTGGAAGATCTGAGAGAGTATGCAAGTGCTTTCACAACTGAGCCCTCATTTCAAATCCAGGTGTCGAGTTTACATAAATTATTAAGGTTATGGGATTTTTTTCTTTCTTTATAAAGTATTTTTTTCATATGATTCGAGATCTTTTTTGGGAAGGGGGCTGAGGTGGAGATTATCTAAAACTTTTCATGTATCCAAAATTAAACTATTTAATTTTATGTTTGTGGTTTTAACATTTTTCTGCACAAAAAAAATGTTTCACAAATTTATTTAAGGGTAAGGATTATCTTTTTGAAAATACAAACTTACATATCTGCAAATTATCTTTGTATTTGCTCAGATTTAAAATGTTTTTAGTGGTTTTTTATGCCTGATTTTTCATTAGTTTATCATTAATATTTATAGAATCTAAACTAACTTTCTTCACCTTGTTCTTCATATCTTTTTTTTACTTTTGTTTTATGATAGAGTCTATTTAATAATTTTTCACTATTTATAATTACTTACTGAAACTATCTTAATTTTTCAAAGTTTATGAATTAGTAGATCACATAACAGAATTTATGAAGTTCTATTTTTCTTTTTGTGTTTGAAATATTTTTGCATTTATAAATGAAGTAAATAAACATTATATTCTAATCTTAAGTGCATATCATTTCTTAGACCACTTTTATAAAAATAAGAATCAGTATTCTTAAAAGTAATGCTCTTACTTTTACAAACACAACATGCAATTATTTCATTTTTATTTGTGCCACATTAATTTTACAAGAATAAACAAACAAATATTGGGGGATATGTTTTTCTATTTGGTCATGATGCCACGAGCATTCTAAGAATATCTTTAAATATTTAATATTGAATTCCAACTTCCAAAATTACAGCATTTAATTATTTCAGCATTATAATTTTATATTAATCTACTTTATTCAAATTTTGCTTGCTATTGTTGTAAATAAGCTTTATTTTTCTCAGTCTAAACAGATAACATAATATTGTATTAATCATCATTTTTATCTATCACTTTTAATCTTAAATATTGAAACAATTTTGCTATCTTTCCCCTACATCTTGGATTTTCTATATCTGAACTGTAATTTTTCTTTTAAATTAAGGAAATACTTCATCCATACAGTATATACATGGCACAATATTAGTGAGGAAATTTTTTCTAATTAATATTTTAAACATTTGAAAAATGTTAAATGTTTTTATTTTCAGCATTTTATTTACTTATATTTTTCTAATAAATGAATTAAATTTTCAATACATTTAACTTTTTGTCAAAGTTAATTTGGTTTAAAGAAAATATGTTTTATCCTATGACTTTCTCACATAAATTTACAAATAATGTGTTAATGTAAACATAATTTTCATCACATTGTTTATGTGGGTTTTTGTTTTTGTTTTGAATTTTGGTTATTTGTGTGCATATGTATGTTTTTGGACACGTACATGTGTTGTAAGCCTAGTTTGATTCTTGATGAAAATTCCAATCATCAGACCCTACTCATAGTTCTTGTAAGTGATGTTGCTTTTATTTTCTGAGACATTTCTTAATTTTACATTCTTGACAGAAGATTACTTTCTATTTCTTGTTCAAAAATTTCTTTTCAATTTTATTTTAAAAGATTATTTAGCCCAATTTATTTTTGCTAATACTATTTGTTTATGTGAACTGAGAAATATTCATTGTTTTATATTTTATAAAAAATTGGAAGATCACTTAAAGCTTGAAGTTACTAATACAAAGTAGTTGCCAATGTTATATCATTTTTTGTGCATACTTAAAGATAAACAGATCCTTGAATTTATGATACCAGATACTGTTATTGAATTTATACCATAAATACCCTTGTCAATTAATGATTTAACTTTAGTGAGAATTTTAAAGAAAGTCTTCTGAATAAAAAAGAAAATTGACACTCTGAAATTAAAAATTTAAGTTTCAAATGTATTTTTAGTTAAGAAAAGCAAAGTGATGAAAGATGTGCTGAAAGATAACATACATAAGTTATAACAATAAAGTTAAAATAACTTTAAATTGCTTTAAGTTAAATTAGGTTTTAAATATGACTTCTACATTACATTACATATCTCTCTCTTAACACTAAAGAAATTTTATTAATGATGGGATGAAAGCATTGTAGCAGTCAGATATTTAGACAGACTACTGTGAAAATTGCCTTTTTGATATGAGAAGGCCACTGTACTCATTATAAGTTGCCTGCACAAGAGCAGTAAAAGATAAAGTCAGTTCAGACTCCTCAGTAGGAAGAGAGACTTGAACATTCCCACTGTTAATTTAGGAAAGAAATATTTTGTTTTCTTTAGGGTTATTGTTCCTTATATATTGTCTTTTCTTTGCTTTATTGTATATAAGCATTTACAGTTAAGGAAATGTCAAAATCAACATCACAATTCTGACAGGCATCTTTTCTTATTAAACAGTTATTAAAATAAATGTAAGTATGAAATATATAGGTATGTAAATCATACTACTTTTTATGTGATATGACAATATAAGTTATCACATACAAAGCAAAATTTTGACCACGCTTATATAATCCACATAGTGTATATTATGGTCTCTGTATTACTCTTGTAATAAATTATTATAGTTATCATTTTCTATTGAGGTTGCATACATATTTGTAATATGTGGTATATTGGTTTGTAAAGATCAGCATTGTAAAAAATACTGCTATGTGAGGTTTGGCAATGCCATATGGATAACAGAAATACTTTTAATCAAATTGCTATGATTTGAGTCGGTCTGTGATACCACAGTCACTGAGGCACATAATAACTTAAAAATATATCCTTAAGCAGAAAACAATGTTATTTAAAAATATTGAAAATTGAGAGTGCATAATCTTTACTGTTTATCAGGTTATTCTTATGTCATTATAGCCTGTATTGCATGGGGAAACATGATGAATCATTGGATAAAAATGATTTCCTAAAGGCTTGGTAACTTGTCTTTGATCCCTAGAATCCATGTAGATGAAGAAGAAAACCCACTGCAGCAAGTTGTCCCAGGGCCACCCATTAAATGTCCCTCATAAAATACACACACACACACACACACACACACACACACACACACACATACACACACACACACACACGAAACAAATAAAAACCAACTAACCAAATAAATAAATATAATATTTTAAATGTATTTTATGCCTTTTGATTTATATACATAATTAGTTAAAGATAGCAATTGGCTATTAAATATTTTTTTCTACAAACAATGATACCTGGAATGTTTTCCAGAACAAGGACTAAGTCAATTATTTCCTGTAGTCAAATGTGTTTGAAAACTCTCTTGAAAATAAATTTTGTGAGCTTTGCAGACATACACTTGCAGATTATTTTTTCAACAATGTCTCTGAACAAAATGGCCTCAAGCATGCTCCAAGAACAAGCTGCTCTTTGACATATACCATTTGACATTCATCCTTCTTTCCTACAATTGATTCATCTGGACTTTTACATCCCACTGAAGTTAGCCAAAAGCTATAAAATTTGTCTTCCAGCATGTTTCTTATGTCCTTCCTAGACATGAATATATGCTTCTTCACATGTTGACCTTCAGCTTCAACAGGGGTCATGTAGATTTTGTTTTCCATGGAGATGTAAGAGTCAAGTTGCTTTGAGGAATTCTATATTTTATGCTGGAATAATATTGATTCCAAATGACATGCAAAGAAAAAATAGAAAGTCATACTTGTTCTATTCTGTTTAGTATGTATGAGATTAAAATGAGAAAAATTATTAATTAGAAAACAAAATGTTCTAATTATCAGCATGCATGACTGTATGTTTAATAGTAAATGTATGAATCAGGACAAATTTATATTTTACAATATTTTTGTATGTTAGCAATTTCTTGGTTTAGCTTGAATAAATGTGCTTTGTTACCTAAAAATGTATTTTGGAGAAAAATGACACGTAACCACTGTGTACAGCTATGGTATTGAAATTTGCATCTTGTAGGTGCTTAATAAATACTTTCATGAGTTGCAAATATATTAAAATGCACTTAATGTTTAATATTTAAGATCTGTATTATTATAAAACTATCATGTTTTGGTTCATAGGATATAAGAGAAACTAAAATGATAAAGAATTTGAGTGGTTAATAGAACTGGCTGTTCGTTTGTAGGACATGGATTAAGGTTGAAGCATTTAAATGGTGGATGGTGGCTAACACTATCTGCAACTCTAGTTCCATGAGTAAACAGCTACTCTTTTTACATACATGGGTAGAATGCACACACATGGAATTTTACATACATACAAGCAAAAGACATACCCCCAAATTTCACACATACACAAACACATGCACTTACATACAAACATTTTAATAGATAAAATCTATAGCTTTATTTTATTTTGCTTGTTATGCTTTCAGACTTTTAGATAATTATAAAATTTTAAATGATTTGAATTACTATACACTTACCTTTCTTTTTTTCTTTTTGAATAAAATCTCATTTTTTATTCATGTATCCCCTTGTTTAAATTCCCTTCTCTCTCCCACCCCTCCCAGTCACTCTCTCCTCCTCATTTCCTCATCTCCTTCCCAGCAAGGACAAGAGATCCCAAGGTCCCAGCAGGCTAGGCTCACAACCAAAAATAAACTTTCCTTTCTAAAATAAATTTCTTTCTATGTCATAGAATTATTTAATAAGTATTTTCTAGTATTTATATTGTTAAAGCATTAATTTACAGTGTAGTTAGAATTTGAAATGTTATTAGACAATGATTTTTATTGATAAGATTTTAGACAGATAATGAACACCTTTTTTCTATTTATATTTTGTGGAAATATAAGAACTGACAAATATTTTTGTTGAATATTTGCTTAAAAGCATAATAATACCTGACTTCAAATGGGTAAAGCTACACAGAAATAGTAGCCAGAGATATATTATATATCTATGAGTTAGGCCAAGTTACAGATTTAAAAAAATTAAATTAGCAATGCACATGCTTGGCTCTTCTGTTGCTTGGCTTCTTTGCACCATGGCTTAATACCATGGTTCTTATTTGTTTGGCCAAACTCGCATGTAGTGTATTGACAGGAACATGATGAATCGCAGATTTTACTGGGCATCCTACCTGCTTACATGATCCTAGTCACTGAAAAGGGGCCAACATCCAGGCTTTCTGCTGCAGAAATGTGAAATTACTATTTCAAAGCTTTAAAACTGATGTGTTGTCAAACCAGTTATTCTTATTCAAACAGTAATTTCTTTAGAAGATGATTATTTTTCCCTTATAATGACAATATGCCTAAATACAGAGAGCATTCTGTTTTCTGTGTGAAGCACAGAATCCATAAATAATTAGAAAAAGCAAGCAACCATAATCATTTCTTGATCATTAGGAGCTATGGTGAATAGGATAAGATGGAGGCAAAGACCATCTGATTTTCAATGTTTCAAGACTTTTACATGTGAATATTAATTTATTTACCATGAGTACACACAAAGTTTAATTGATGATAATAGAAGCCAATATTATAACAAAGTAATGCAATTAAATCCAATTGTGTTTCATTTGGGTCATAAATTTTCTCACTTTTTGTTAAAAATTATAGTATAGTATTTGAATGAAATATAATTAGATATATTCAATTATTAAGTTTTCATCTAGTTAAAATACACTATGTATGTATGTTGAACTGATGAATAAGTGAAAAATACTAATAGATTAAAAATATAAATCCTAATAATATTAGAATTAATGTTTCCTCAACAATGAAGAGTAATCCAAATAAGTTACAAAAGTATTCATTGAAAATGTATGATAGGCACCCACATTCAGAGTGGTTCTTTCCTCCTCAGTTAAACCTTTCAAGAAACTCCCTAACAAATAGACCAGAGATATAGCTTCAATGGTAAGTCTGAGTTCAGTCAAGCCAATTGCATATGACAACTCTCTGGAATATCATATAAGGTCAAATCACCTTACCCTTAACAATCTATTAAAAATTACACTCATACCATTCCAAATGTGACCACAATAGAATAAGAGAAACCCTCCAAATGCCATTAGATAAGAGGAAATTGATTCTTTCCAAGTTAACCACTTCCCCAGATCCCCCATATGTTCTATCCTTGGCAAAATACCTTTGACTAATTTGAAGGGGGACCAAAAGTGAAAGGTTTAATGGACTACAATAAATTGCAGTTGGGCCTGAGAAAAAATACAAGTAGAGAAATATTTTGGTGATGGAGAGAATACCAGGAGAAAAATGGAAAATCAGATGAGAGGGAAGGCAACCAAAAAGGAAATGTAATTAAGCTGGCTCCCACATGGAATGCATGGCTGCTATCCCTTAGGGAAGTTCTGGGAGGCAGTATAAAATATACTATCCCACTACATGACAAATGAGCTGGGATAATTATACATCAAGCCTTGTCAGCCACTAGAAAGGGGAGCTGCCTGAAAACACTGGCTAGATCCAGGGCTCTACTCGTAAATATTCAGCCAGATTTCTAGGGAAGATAAAAGCAAATTCTTTTACAAGAATATGTGTGTGTGTGTATGTGTGTGCAATAATGAATAAATATATACATATATATATATAACTACTGTACAGATATGTAATATATGCATACACACATACACACTTATGTGTGTGTAGCTGTGGTCTTAATGATTCCCTTGGAGAAGGGAGTGAGAAGGCACAGACACCAGTAGTCTGGTGAAAAGGAAACAGCAGACTTCTTTATTCAGCAATGTGAACAGCCTTATATACACTCCTCTGAGCACCCAGACTGTGTTCTATTCTGGTGATATTGTATGTCAATCCCTCACTGACTGAGCAAAATCAGGAGATCGGGCAACACCTGTTGCTCGGCCTTCAGGTGGACTCTAGGCTGGCCCATAAGGAGTATGTTATGTGTATGCTTTCACAATTGGTTTGACTCTATGGGCTTGTCCTAAAACATATATTTCACTAGTATCAAGAATATATATCACATCTTTCAGCTAGTAATGAAATATACAATATTGCATCGTGAATTGAATATAGGCAAATGATAGTCATGGCAAAAATTATAAGTAAAGAACATGAAAAATATGTATCTGCTAAAATTTATGTGAATTAAAACAAATGCCATTGTTATGTAACTTATAATTTGACTTTGATAATTTTTTTTCTTTTTTTGTATCTACTGATATTTGCTTTATTTTTAATTTTAAATAAACAATAATGTATTAACTTGAATTCTAAGTATATACTTCATTTTTTTATCTTGTGAAATAATAATTATTTCATT
Source organism: Sigmodon hispidus (assembly GCA_004025045.1). Taxonomy (NCBI): domain Eukaryota; kingdom Metazoa; phylum Chordata; class Mammalia; order Rodentia; family Cricetidae; genus Sigmodon; species Sigmodon hispidus. The sequence goes on along the minus strand of PVIH01014635.1, from coordinate 32,524 downwards.
GATTTTTTTAGATTAGTATTGGGAATTTAATGAGGACGTGAATGTAGCTCAGTGATATGATTTTTATGTAGAATATCCAAGACCTTGTGTTTTATTCATAGCATTGTAAAAATTAATTTCTTTTCAAGTTACGTGAGCCATCTTGCATTAAAGACTTATGTTTGTTGCAATCATAGACTCAATGATATTTTAACAAAAGAAATAGGGCCAGTTATATTCAATTGTGTGTGTGTTTGTTTTGTGTGAACAACATTTTTAACTCATTTTTTTTAAAACTAGTTTTAAAATACAAGAGGTCAAATCATTGGAAAGGGTTCATGGATGCCTTTCAATAAAGTTTGGTGCCTTCAGGTATTACCAAGGGCTAATGATGTTATCCTAAGGACAACATTTGTTGAATGCAGTTTTTGATATTTCTTGGGTAGTTTGATTTGTTTTTCCAGTGCTGTCAGTAACATAGTAAATCAATGTTACATGACACTTTTCCTGTTCTGTATAACATAGCTCTTCTTATGTTGTCTGGGTTTAGAAGAAAGCTTGTGGTAGATGAATCCCTTGCAGCCTGATTCATTTCTAATATTGATTTTTAAAAGTCTAGAGCAGGGTGGCAGCATTTCAAGATTTTGAACATTTAAAGAATAAGCTACTTTCATGATTTGCCACAAGTTTGATATTGAACAATTGTTATATATTTAGAGGTTATTTCTAAATAAAATTTCAATCTCAAAGAGCATGCAAGAAAAAACAATAGGAATTATATGTATTTTATCAGGGGACTGTCTGTTCCCAGTTTTTCTTTTTTTTTTTAACCTAATTACATCATTTTTTTTACTGGTACTTTGTTTTGAAATATAAACATTACTTGGCACTGCTACAAGCATATTTTGGGTCCATCTTTAAGTAATTTATTAATTTTTTGAAAAAAATTTATGTTTTTATCCTAATAAAGTGATACTTCTTATTATAAATCAGTTTATAGTTATGATCATGAGCATTCAGTGCTACTTACTATATGATACTCCTACACTTATTTATTATAATTCAAATATTCAAGATAATATTTGATGAGCTTTACTAATTTTGTACTATTCAGAAACATTATTCAGAAACTTAAATTCAATCTTAAAATCTATTACATATTTTACTATGTGAAAAAGTTCAATTTGAAAGGTCATGTTTTCTCTAGTAACATAAAATTATTCTATTAATCCTGGTATAAGTATAGAAAGACTTACAGGTGATGTTAATTTTATTATTTGTTGTTTCACAGCAAAATTTTAAGACAAGGTGCAGAAAGATAATATGCATCACTAAACAGTCAAGCCAATGCACTAGTTAGAGTTTGATTATTACATCTCTTTTTGTAATTTTATAGTCTTTCATTTTAATATTTTTGGCATATGTCTAATATTGAAGAAAATTACATACATGTTTGCTTGATTAACATTTACACATTTTATAGTATAATTCTTAACATAGCAAATATGAAATAGGAAGGATTATCTTGTAAGTTTAACAAGTTTCAATCCACAGTTTTATTTCTTACTGCTCTAAACCTATGGAAATGCAGATAATTTAGTGTAGTATCTTACAACGTACATGATGGCTCTAAATCAGAGCAGAGAAGATCAAAATTCTAAAATCTCCCTTCAAAATACCAATTACCACTAGAATCAAGGTCCTTCTTTTATTAAAAAACAAAACAAAACCAAACCAAAAAGCTTTTCATTTTCTGATACGCTCTTCAATTTCTTTCTCAGTGATTTAAAGCTTTTGTCAAATAGATCTGTTACTTCTTTGGTTATAGTTACTCCAAGGTATTTAATGCAATTTGCAGCTATTATAAAAGGTGATGTTTCCCTTATTTCTTTTTCGGCCCTTTTATTTTTAGTGTATAGAAGGGCTACTAATTTTGTTGAGGTAATCTTGTATCCTGCTGCATTGCTGAAGGTATAGAAATTTCCTAGTAGAATTTTGTGGGTCACATATGTGTACAATCATATCATCTGTAAATAGATAGTTTCATTTTTTCTTTTCCACTTTGCATCCCCTTAATCCAATTTAATTCTCTTTTTGTTTTAGATAAGATTTTAAGAACTATATTGAATAGATAAAGGGAGAGGGATAGCCTTGTCTAGTTCCTGATTTTTGTGGGATTGCTTTGAGTTTTTCTCCATTTAGTTTGATTTTGGCTGTCAGCTTCTTATAAATCACCTTTATTATATCTCCCATGTTCCAGGATAGGTAGAATCAACATAGCAAAAATGACAACCTTACCAAAAGCAATCTACAGATTCAATGCAATTTCCATCAAAATCACAACAAAATTTTTTACAGAACTTCCAAAAATAATACTCAATTTCATTTGGAATAACTGGAAAGTTAGAATTGCCAAAACAATATTGCTCAACAAAAGAAACTCAGGACACATTACCATCCCTGACTTCTAGTGATACTATAAGAGCTTCTTGATGACTACAGTTTTCTGTAATAACCCCTATATGTTGATTACAGAAGGTTATTTGACTTGGGATAATAGCCATCCATCTATCTATCTATCTATCTATCTATCTATCATCTATATATCTATCTATCTATCATCTACTTATCTATCATCTATCTATTTATCTGTGAATACATGATGCATATTTAGAAGACAACCTAAAATAACCTGAGAAAATGTCTTGCTTCTTTTTATGATCTATGATGTCAGAAGCCATGGTGAGTTGACTAGTGTTAAAGTACCAGGCAAGAATTCCTACCTATTTAATGTTTAAGTCAAGTCACATATCTGTTGATTACTCTAAGATAAAAGTGACAAGTCTACACATTAAAGTCATGTAGACAGAAAAGTCACAGTTCTGTATATTATTCACAGTGGATGAGCAACAAAATTGTGACAAGTTGAGATTTAATGTTTTGCAGTAGTAGATAACCCTATAAAACTTTGCAAAACAATTTAAAGGACAAATCTCTCCTTCTGCTGTTATTAATTTTTAGTATTTATACTCAGGGTACTTTATAGCAATAAATACCATAAACAGTAGACATGACGAATGGATTATCTGATTCTGTTCTTCATTGATTATACTAAGCCTTTGTGGATGGTGCATCACTAAAATCAGTGTGAAGAATTCTCACAAGGGCAGATATGTAATATGACCCAGTAGTACCCCTTAATGACATCTCCTCATGGGATGCTATATTTTACTAGAGATTCTTTCTTATTCGCATTCATGCTGCTCCAATCACAATAATGAGAAAATTGAATTGTATACATAATTTTTGATTGATTAATGGCTAGTGAAATTGTGGTACATATATACAAACATAATAACCAACAGTTAACAAAATGATATAAAATATTCTTGCAAAGGAATAGCACAATTAATACTGAAAAATGTAATCTAGAATAAAAAGCATAAATAGTCTGTGCTATCTTACCATATGTATTCACATGGATATGTATATATCAGGGATGTTAATGTTATCCCCACCATCAATAAGAGCTATACATTACCAGGCATAGACATTTCCTTCTGAATTGCTGGCCAGGGGAGTACAAGAAACTACTGCACCAAAATAGGTGACTTCTTTTGCTATTGTTTTTTTCTCAGAACTTGAAGAATTTGAACTCATTTCTTAAAGATTTTACAGCCTACTGTCCCAACTGTCTGACAGCCAGACTTTTACAATTTATCTCTGGGCAGTTAAACTACAGCAAAATTTCTGTTACCTCTTTGATACAAAACTCTTAGAAATACTCCAATAATATCTTAGTATGTTTTGTTTGTTTCTTTATAATTATTTCCTAGTAATCTGGGCATTGAAATTAGTTCATATAAGTAATTGACCACAAAATCATTACGCCAAACATTAAAAAAATATTTTGATAAAATGCATGGAACTGTTTTTACAATCATGTTAAAGTATCATAAGTGAAGCTACAGATAACCTAAATGAAAATGAATGCAGTCAGAAGCAGTTCATCATCTGAGGCTAAAGTGGCTTAGTTTCAATCCTCACTCCTTTCACTGAATTCTTGATACATGTCATGCAACTTTAACTGCACATGCTACATTTTCATATTGATAAAATAAAAGTTACAAATTTTATGTTTTTCATTACTAAATGATTCTAACAAAGTTTGTAAACTATTTTAACAATGTCACAATTAGACTTTTTTTAATTGTCAGCATGTACTCAGATCAATTGAATTGAGTCAAATAATATTCATAAAGCTTCTGAGATATTTCAGTGGGTAAAAGAGCTTGATGCTGAATAATTCTAGCCTGATGACCTCAGTTGAAGACAAGTAAACTGAAAAAATAGCCAAATTCATGAAGTTGCCCTCTACCTTGATTGTGTTATAAACACCCCTTCATATACACAAAATATTAATAAAGAAATATATAATCTTTCTATAACTTTGTATGGATGAATATTATGAAGGCAATAATTGACGAGGTAAATTATATTAAAATAATGAAGTCTTTGGTTTTATTTTAATTAATGACCATATAAGTAAAATTAAGTAACATTTCAAAATTGACTTCGTGAATCCTCATAAATGAGGCATTTTTATTTGTATACATAAATAACAACCTTGAAAAGCATGAGAAAAAATAAAAATTTAATTTCTAGAGTTCTCAGAAATCGAACAGCACAATTCAAAATGAAAATACCCACTTTCAAATATATAAATAAGCAAATAAGTAAGTAATTATCTTTAATAACTCTCAGTAAAAGCATATAGGTATATAGAATATAAAAATATATTCTGATATAATAATATAATTAATATTTGGGACTAATACTTCTTGGTGCAAATCAATCATTGGTGCCATATTTATTGTAAAATAGTATTTACTTGAATCTCACTACTCTTGGTAATAATTACTAGCAACTGATTTAAAGGTTAATATTTATTAAGGGGTTTATATGAAACACTCACAGACAAGAAATTAAACAATAGGATGATTCTTGAAAAGCTGGACTAGTCCAAAGAGTGGAAGTTGTCTTGTCCTTCATCTAAGAGCATGAGGAAGCAAACCAAAAGAGAGCCAGCATGCACTTTGTCTTTAACTGGCCTGGCCAGATCCCATGTCCTGGAGCATTAAGACTCAAAGACCATGCCTCTAGGTAAATGCATTATTACAGCTTTTCACTACATTTCACCCTCCCTAAAGTAGATTTACAAGGGAAATAGCCTTGTATAGCACTATGATTTTACATTTTTCTCAGTTTTCAATTTAAATCCCAAATATTGAATCTATTCTCAGGACAAGACATGTCCAATTTTCTTGTGCTCTAATACTTTAGCAACAATCATTCAATTGTCTTTTATAAAAACATTGTCTTTGTTTTTAAGCTTAGTTGTTTATAACTTACTTCTGACATTAGAATTACCTAGGCATTAATGAAAATATTTCTGTCATAATATCTGGTAATTTCATAGATAATTACCCATATAAAATTTACTCAGTCCCATGAGCAATAAAAATAAAATTTTTCTCTAAAGTAAATAGTCATGGCTATAAAGAATTCATAAAATTTATTTTGTTCTCTTTTGTATGTTTCCTTCTATTTTCTAAGTGTGTTCCTTTGCTTTGCTTTTGAAAAGAAACAGAAGAATTTACAAAAATATATAGAGAAATGCTACTTATCTCGTACCACACCGCATTGTGTCCCCCCAAGTCCACTAATCTATATAACTGAACATGATATAAATGATGGACTAATAATTTAAGATCTTGAAATAAGAAGGCATGGCATATATAGTGAAATAACTTCTCAATTAAATTTTTAAGAATAATTTTATTTATAATTTTAATGAATTAAAATTCAAGCAGTGGTATTATTATGAAAAAAAGTCATTAAGATGCACTATTTTTATTTCCCTAATATAAAATGAAGAAGCGTAAACTTGGAGTATAATTTTGTATGGCATATATTATGTTGTCTCTCAGTGGACTGGTCATTGTTTATAATGGAAAATAAAAGCTCCAGAGAACACAGTGGATAATCAGTTTAATCAACAGTTAGTGCTAGATAGAGTATTCAGTGAGTTCTAAGTAATTTCTTATTTTCTTTTTATGAATGGCTCTTGTCACAGAATCTGTGAAGCAAACTACAACTTTTATAATTGTCCTGCAGATAAGATTCTTTGGATTTCTAGAATCAAAATTTGGCCAAGTCAATAATATTTTATCTGAGAGCTGAACACTCAAGGGTCTTTAATATGTTGTTTGTTCAAAGAAAAAGTGGACAGATGGCAAAAGCTCAAAGTCTAAAGTCCTGAACCTTGACATTCAAGGCCAGAGGAAGATGACAATTGAAGGAAAATTAGAAAAAGTGAGGAGAGACTAAAGGAAGAACTTCTCCTCTAAATTTGAGTTGTCTTTCAGACTTCAAAGAACTGTGTGATCTCTCATCACACTTGTGGCAAATCACACATAAAATATCATTGGTAAAAAATGTTAATCACTTTTGACAATTCCCACAAACACACAGCCAAATATCCCTTTATCTTTTGAGGAAAAGGTAATGAACAGTAATAGTAGAGAAAAATGATAAAATTTTGGTACCTATTGAATGAAAAAACTTTGAATTTTATGTAACATATAGAAGATAAGATTTGGCAAATTACCAGTGAATGTCTTAATAAATCAACGACACTCTTCTTATCATAAAAATAACATGTGATGAATAGCTTGCTATGGAACAAATGCCAATCATTACAATGTGAATGACTTCCAAAATGTACATATATATATATATATATATATATGTATTTATACATATATTACATACTAGATAATAGTAAAAACTGTTAAAGTACCAAATTTTGAGTATAACTGTAACTTTGTATAAAGTAATGAAAAAAATTTTTATCCAACTTATAATGATGTTATGCTTATTAGAAACAGAGGCCTGGTGCTATCTTTAGCATTAAACAGAAGGGAGGCTAGAGGAGACAGGATAGAAGGTGACAGAAGAAGGGTAAGGAACCCAATATAACTATGATGTTAAGAGTGATTAAGGCTTCTGTGATTGACTTAGTTTTAAAAGATAAAGGTAGATGGAGACTTTATGAATGAGTTCTTTAATTTATACACCACTCATTCTATAGTAATATGTTACCATCCAAAGAAAATAATCTAATACAGACAGCTTTAGTGAATTTTACTCACAACTTTCTAAATTTAGTAACCATTCTTATGGTCCTCCCTAGTGAGTTTCTTATTAATTACTTTATATTTATGTATTTTTAAAAGTGTATGCATGAATGTGTTTATGTGGACATGGGAGTATATACTGTTACACATGTGTTTTGTGTGTGTGTGTGTGTGTGTGTGTGTGTGTGTGTGTGTAAAGGGGGATTAGAAAAAAGAAAAAAAGAAACAGTCATTTTTACACACAAACACATAAACACACACACACACACACACACACACAAGCATGACATCTCTGCTTACTGGATTAAGTAAACTTGACAAAAGTTAGTTATTGGAGGGGAAGAAGGAGTCTCAATTGGGAAAATGTCTGTGTAAGAGCTGGCTGTGAGCAATTCTGTAAAAAATTGTCTCAATTAGTTTGATGTAGAAGATGGCTACCCCTGGGCTAGTGGTCCTGGGTACCACAATGAGACTGAGCAAGACAGAGGGAGCATGGCACTAAGCAACAATCATGCATGGCCTCTTTATTAGGGTCTCCTACCAGAATTTTTTCCTGATTCTGTTCCTGTCTTGCTTTACCTCAATGATGGTCAATGGTGTAGAAATATAAGCCAAGTAAGCCATTTTATACATAACTTGATTCTATCTTTTTTTCACAATAGTAATAGTAAGTAAATTTAACCAAGACAGGGTCTACAATCCTATTTGGGAAAGTAGATTCAAAATGATCCCAGGGGCTTATTATTCACTCAGTCTAGCCTTTTGATGAATTTTAAAAATAGTTGAATATATTATTTCAAAAACTAAGTGGGAGAAAAGTCACTAAATCATAAACATAAGCTTTCTTTCTTCAAGTATATGCATATGGTATATATCCACACAGGAACAACAACAAAAGTAATAACCATAAGTGCACACATATTTATTACATTATTCAAAAATTTTGTTATAATTTTGCAATAGGCACAGACAATTATTGTTTCTGATTTCTGATCCTGCTCATGCCAGAAGTGTAGACCCTGCCTGCAGTGGCTTTTACCCCCCAAAGATGACTCATACGCTTATATTAATTTGATACTGTCTGGCTTATGTCTCAGGCACATTACTTGCTAGTTCTTTCATCTTAATTTAACCCATTTTCATTCATCTACCTAGACATGTGGCTGTGGCCAGCTCACTTGTCCCTACATGCTTCTTCCTTGGTGGCTGGATGGAGACTGCCTGACTCTGCCCTCTTTCTACCTATCTCTCTTCTAATTCCTCCACTCACTTCTATGGTGCTCCACACAGGCCAAAATAGCTTTGAAATTTACAGGACGATACAGAGAACAGTCCCACCACACTTCCTTTTTTCTGTCAAATCAAAAATGAAGGTTTCAATTTCAATATAGCAAGATTACATACAACAGAAAAGCTATCAAACAAGAATTACAGTTACAATATCTGACCTATTTGTATTAACAAAATTAAAGAAAATTTTCTTTTATCTACTTTATCCTTATGATTCTAGAGTTTCATATCTAATATATCTTTTAAAATAGCTAAGAATAACTATACCTATAATTATTAAACCTTCAACCACATCAAAGACCACAGAAGGATATAATATTAATCAAACAAACAGGAAGGGAAAGCAACTTCCAAAATTTAGAAATGACAAAGATGATGCCTGCCTGCCTGGACAGTCACCCAAAGTTCCTTTGAAACATTGGGAAATCCATCTTCTGCCTATAGAACCAGAGACTCTGGCATACCTATCAGTGATGAAGGAAATCTGGCATAGTTTGATAGTTGCTTTTCCTTGTGTCCTGAAGGATGTCTGGCAATTTTCTCTGCAAAACAGAAATATGAAGGACTAGCTAGGCTTATTCTACCAACGTTCAGTGGTCACTTTCCTACAGAACCTGCATGAGTAGTTTATATCACATACTATCAAGCAGTCAATACAAGAAAAGTTTCTTGTCCAGTGGCTAACTGTTGCCAAAGGGTAAATTCCACATGAAGTTTCTTCAATATCCATCATTTTCTCAAAATACATTGGTGCTGCCAGGAGCTGACCTGTCTAACTGTCCAAGAAAAGTCTCAGTTTTTAAAATATTTTAAATGCCATATTCTGAATGCCTTTGAAGTGTTTGAAGACTACCTATCTAATTGAAATATATCTTTGTATCTCTACAAAAACCTAACCAACATGACTATAAGTTTGATTATCATGTATGGTTATTAATTTTCATTTCTTAATTATACATTACATTTTTAATGAGTTACATAAACATCATACCTTAAGAATAGAAAATTACATACAGTATAGCAAAATTGACCTTAAATTTGTATCAATAAGCCAAAATCCATCTATTTTTTTAATCATTATTATATCATATTCTTCCCCATTTTTGAAAGAAATTAACTATGATCATTAACCATTTATAATAGAAACAAACAATAATAAGCAGTATTTTGAGAATTTGGGCATAGCTTTCTTTCTTTAACTACTTTCTGGTGATTAAGGGGTGATGACAATCATATGAGGGTCCTGAGCCTGGAAGAATCATCTTAAGTGGCATCCTGGAAGCTGGTTTTTCCATAAGAGAATTTTCAGGGGGCATTGGTAAATGAAACCATATTTGCTTGGAAACAATCAACAGGTTTTGATCTTCTGTAGAAACAAAAACAGAAACTCTTTTCTCAAGCAACATATTCTTAAAAATAAATTTCAAAGTCAGGATATCTTTAAAATATGTTTGTTTAACAGCATCCTTTCCAATCAATTTCTGCTTTTAGCTCATTAAAAGTTAAAAAAATTAAAAGAAAGCACAATAATCTAGACTCTTTGCGTATTTTCCATCGCAACATAACTTATTACATTTTTATTCTCTATTTCTCTCCTTTTTAAGGGCTTTATGTAACTTCTTTTCTTCCTGAAGCCTATGCACATTTTATACATGTAGTACCCAATTTCAAGGATTTCTTCAACTGAATCTTTTTCATTGTGTATCCTTAAATAACTTTCCAACTAGAAAAGCTTTTCCAATACTAGTATCATTCTGAGTGCAGACTCTCACACTTTTGGAGGCTTTTCAATAAGGCAGAGTTACTTGCTGCAACTCTGGTTATTGCCAGCAAACAGAGAAGACCTAAGAAAATATAGCTACCAAAAATCCATTTTTGACTGTTCCTTTTATGTTCAATAAAAACAAAAACCTTAAATCAGTCACATATAGTTTATTGGGGTTTTTGTGTAATATTTTTCTTCATTATTTGGTGATTTTGCATCATGCACCCCATCAAACTCATTATCAGTAATCCTAGTTTTATACAAATTCTTATGATCTCTGCATTTATAAAAAAGCACATTCATGCTGCTCATTTACTTACTGGAGCATAATTAAATGCCCTGTACCCTGCCCCTTACAGAAAAACGAGTCCCTTAAAAATAATGAGTCCTTTCTCAACCATACCCCTGCCTGAGGCCATTAATGCAGAAGTGAAGCACTGTGTCATTTAGGTATGGTCTAACCTTGAGTTCTTGTTTACAATGCCATTTTTTTTTAAATCTGCTAATGAGTTAATTACATGCTCTGCTTATATTTCTGGGTTTGTAATACCTTGCTCAGGAGGATATTCTTCAAATCCATCAATTTACCTGCATTTTAGGATATCATTTCTTCTTACTGCTGAGTAGTACTCCAATGTGTAGATGTACTACAGTTCATTAATCCATTCTTCAGTTGAGGGGCATCTAGGTTGTTTCCAGGTTCTTGCTATTATAATACCCTGACACTACCCTACACACCTATGAACAACTGATTTTTGACAAAGAGGCCAAAAATATTCAATGGAAAATATATGGTATCTTCAACAAATGGTGTTGGCATAACTGGACAGTTGTGTGTAGGAAAATTCAAATAGAGCCAAACATATCACCCTGCACAAAACTCAAATCCAAGTAGATCAAAGACTTCAACATGAAACCAGATACACTAAACTTGATAGAAAATAAAGTGGGAAAAATCCTCCAACACATTGGCACTCTTGACAACTTCCTAAATATAGCACTAGTAGCACAGACACTAAGAACAACAACCAATAAGTGAGACTTCTTGAAATTGAGAAGTTTCTATAAGGCCAAAAACACAGTCATTAAAAGAAAATGACAGCCTACAGAATGGGAAAAGATTTTCACTCACCCTACAAATAACAGAGAATTGATGTCTAATATATATATATATATGGGGTTCAGAAATAAAAATGGAATTCTCAGCAGAAGAATTACAAATGGCTGAAAGGCACTTGAAAAAGTGCTCAACATCTTTAGCCATAAAGGAAATGCAAATCGAAACAACATTGAAATACCATCTTACATCTGTTGGAATGGCTAAGATAAAAGACACAGATGACAGCCTATGCTGGAGAAGTTGCAGAGTAAGGGGAACACTCCTCCATTATTGATGGGAGTGTAAATTTGTTAAACTAATCTGGAATGCAGTATGACAGTTTCTCAGAAAATTGGGAATCAATCTCCCCAAGGATTCAGCAATACTACTTTTAGTCATAAACCCTAAAGATACACATTCAAACCCCAAAGACAATTTTTTGTTTACACAAAGTCTTGTTTGTACGGGTTTAAGCTGCCTGATTTGGATCTGCCATTTTAAAATTCGAGTCTGAACACCAGTGGTCACTGTACCATGAATCAACTTAGATATGCAATTTAGAAGCCGATTTTTGCCTGATTTCAGTGCTCTAGAATGCATTCTAAGCGTTTTAAACTTTCTCATGCTTTATGCGGGTGTTTGGGGCCCACATTGGGATATCATCAGTTGTAACTGACTTTTGACCCTGTTTGGGCCAGAAGTTTAGACCCTGCCTGCGGCAGCTTTTGCCCTCCAAAGATGACTCAGACACATATTAATTTCCTATTGCTTGGTTTAAGTCTCAGGAGCATTATGAGCTAGTTCTTTCATCTTAATTTAACCCATTTCTATTAATCTATCTAGCCGCGTGGCTTTGGGGAGCTCACCTGGAACCCTACATGCTTCTTCCTTGGTGGCTGGATGGAGACTGCCTGACTCCACCCTCCTTCTATCTATCTCTCTTCTGATTTCTCCTCCCACTTCTACAGTGCTCCACACAGGCCAAAACAGCTTCTTTATTTACAGAATGATAAAGACAACAGTCTACCACAGACAATTTCTAAGAAAACCTGAGATTGTGAGTCAAATGATTCTTAAAGAGTATAATATAGAAAAATGATGAAAATTTGTCTTTATGAAACACATCAGCACTTGGAAGCACAATAAGTGATATTTGATAGCCTCAAATTTTAATCTCATTGGTTCTAATTGTTCCATTGACCTATGCAAGCAAACTCCAATGTACATGGAGTGTAATGTCCTTCTAAATTCATTCCAGACCATTCCATAGGAAATCACATTTTTAACTTTGAAAAGGGCAAGTCATTTCAATTACCTCTGATCATTAAAAAGAAACATTGAGAGAAATATGGAGATTCATGGTTGATTTAAATCTTAACAGATTTTATGATGTAATGTTATTGTTTCACTAGTGCATTCCTGAGTCACTGTGAAATGACATTAAATTTGAGCTTGTACTATGCTTAAGGAGCACCCTAAATATTCTTTTTGTATATGTTTAAATATAAGTATGAGAAAATAATTTCAATCAATATGTAAGAGGTAAAGGCGTCCGCAATAAGCTATAATAATTCTACTTCAAACTTTGAGATGGAATCATTTCCAAATAATTAAAATGAGACTTCTCCACCTGCACCCAACATTTTGGATATTCCAGCCCATTAAATCTTTGTGTTGAGATGGAGTGTTGTCTTGGGACAGAGTTATTATTGGTTTCCTAAGAGACACATGCCCTTCATATACTTGATGTTAATGTGTAGGGTGAGTTGACAAAAATCAGCTTTTAAAAGGCACCAATTTTGATAAAAATTGAAGCATTAACATAAAAAGCTGTTTCCCTGATTTCAATATAAAATATTCTTATTTCCCATACATATTTCATTTAGCCAGCACTTGCTACCTGCCTAAAAATATGATTGCTTCAAATTTAGAGGTTAAAGAAAAAATTAAATATGTTTGGATTACATATTATATTTTAAAAAGAATAGTAAATTCCACTGTGTACCTTCATAACTATTGTTTATATCATAAAATTGTAAAATACTGCATCTTTAGTAAAATTTCATTGTCTTATAAATTCTGTTTTTAAATAAACACAGTATGAGAAAAATCAATATAAACAATACCTTAAAGTGGCAATTGATACATATTACATATGTAAATATTTGTTTTAAGTTTTAATAATACTTATTCCTGGTAAAAGCAAAAACATACTATAGATGGAGATGAAGGAAGATCATTTAGCAATCATCTCCCCATAAATAGATCTTTGCAAAGCACTACAACAAACCAAAGTAATATTTCATCCTATTAGGAAATCATTTGAGTAGCCTGATGTTTTTCTTTTAGAGTAATCAAATGAAAGTAAAACTCTCCATGAGAAGAAAGAATAAAATACAGGTACCTTCCAGTATTGATTTTAATAAATTGACCTCAATAAGAAAGACACTTTACTTCGAGGAGAAAACAACAAAAACTCAAATCTTCGATTTGAAATTCAGTATCAGACCTGCCACACTGATGCCTCATTGCTATGCAAGATTCTAGGACTCTACTACTTTATTTGTGTTGCACTTGGTGGTACTTTGCCTCCAACTTCCTTATTTCTCTGTGTGGCATTGGGATCCACAGACAAGACCACAACAGTTAATATCATCAAGAAGTAGAAATTAAAGTTTTAGTTATGGGCAGAGTTGGCACATGCCTTTAATTCCAGCATTCTGGAGGCAAGGGCAGGCAGATTTCTCAGTTTGAGACCAGCTGTATCTAAAAGCAAGTTTCAGGACAGCCAGGGCCATACATAGAAACTCTGCTTTAAAAAAGCAAAAAAATAAAAACTTGAATAAATAAAGAAAAAATAAAGACCTAGTATGCAGAACTGAGTCCACAGACAAAATATATATGCCAACCTCAATGTCAGGGAAAAACCTATTTGCCATCAAAACAAACAACTATCAGCCTGAACCATTACAAGAATTCAAATACTTCCTAAATCTGATTATTTTTCTACTAAATATTGTACTGTGGATATAATATTCAGATAAATATCAGCCTTTATCTTTAGATTTTGTGACTAAAGAATTACCTATACTTCCAGGCACCAATTTTTGAACAATACAGCCATTTTTTGGCCAATATAAAGATATAGTTCCAAAGTATTTCTGGCTATAACTAAAGACTTTGTCCCAGGCCTACAGATTGCTGGCTTGGCTCAAATCATTCAGATTGATGATCGCCTTGATCATCATTTTAGAACCTTCATCCACTTATTGCTGGAAGCAGATTCATCCATTCATAACAGGACACTGAGTAGAGTTTCCAGTCCAGTCAAAGAGAGGGAGGAGAGATTATATGAAGAATGAGGTCAAGATCATGATGGGGAAACCCATAGTGAAAGCTGACCTGAAATACTGGGAGCTTGGTGAGGGAATGGAAAAGGGGAGTTTGTGGAAATATTGGTTGGTATGTAGAAAAGAGAAAAGCTTATAAATAAAAACTCACCACAAAAACTCAAATTAAAAAAAAAAAGTTCTACATGCAATTTAGACTTATTTTTCCATCTGACTTCATTATTGTCTTTAAGTAGTCCACATTCAGATGGATTCTGAAGAAAGACAGGTACACAGAGAGAAATAGGTTTATCTTAAAAAATTATCTAATGAGAGTTTAGTATTGAGACATCTAAAATTTCTAGACAAAATTCAAAAGAAATAAAATCAAGGGACTATAGAAGATACTAGAGCAGTTTCATGCAGAATACCAATTGTTGAAACAATTTTCTTTCTTCCAGACTAAATCAGTATTTTCTTCTAAGAGCATTCAATTCATAAAATAAGGTTGATGAATACTAATAGAAAGTAACCTGTATTTTAGAACGAGAATATAGATCTGAATTTTTCCAATCATAAAGAAAAATAAAACAAAAATCCTTTGAAGGCCTGTTGTTATTTAGTAAATTTTAGTTGTCCTGCTCATAAAGTATAAGTATGTAATGTGATGAGTGTGATCATTTGTTTCAGCCTCACAGACATGTTACTATCTATATATGTCACATTATATCATGCTTTAAGTCTCAAATATGCACAGAAACATTTATTAAGGACAAATTCAATAAAAATTCATGACAGAAACATCTATAACAACATTTATAAATACCTGTATATAGTTCTGTAGCCAATTTGACACAAAAGATTAATCTTTACAGCAAAGTGTGTGATGTATCTGCAACAGCAAGAGATGCCAGCAATACTACTTTTGCATATGATAAAAAAATAATACCTTTATACATTTAATGCAACTCATACATAAAAGTGCTCTTCATCCTAGATTATATTGTTTTCTTCTGCTTAGAAACAGTCTTCAATTTGTGTGAACACCTTGCCAAAAGTTGTACCATATTTTTCAGACTTGTTTTTATATAGCTATATAAATTACAAGGAATCTGAGTAAAATAATCCTGGTGTCTTTAACAAAAACACATTTAACAGAAATGGTATCTACCTCAGATTTCTGTTGTAAACTTGAATCCTTAATATGATAGCATGGCAAATACATCAGAGAAAATTACTAGTCCTAAGCTGAGATATTTTACACTGTGGACTTCTTTATTTTTGTTTTTATTCCTGGGTAACTCTCATTTTAGATAATATATTTGTTTTTAATAAGCTTTGGTGTATGACATGTCTCTCTATACCATAACTTAAGTCCTCTAACTTCAAGGAATGACCAACTGATTTTCCAATAATATTTTGTTCTATTGCCAACTCTATTAACTGTAATGGATGAAATATATTAAAAAACAGTAATAACAAAACAAGTATAATATTTTAATTTCAGATATTCTGTACTATATTTTCTTTCATTTCTTTATAAAAGTGAAGCTACATACTTATTCAATCATTCACTGTTTAGTAAGTTGTATCTCTGAGAGATTCAGTAACATCCTACTTAACACAATAATATATATTAATAAGCTGTGAAAGAAAATGTTTAAAGGGGTACTTTGGGGTGTTGTCAATCTCCAGTAATCTTTGAAGACTCAAAAGAGAAAAAAAGAAATAAATTAAATAAAATATGATAGAAAAGGAAAAGAGAGAAAGCCAGGTGTATTTTTTCAAGTTCAAATCTCAGCACTAGTGAGCAAGAAGCAGTTCAATATATGTTTGAGGTCAAAAGCACCCAGTTTGACTAATGAGTGAAAACCTATATTAAAAAAAAAACCAAAATATTTTATTATGCCAAGTATTAAGAAAAAGTATAATGCAGTTAAATTCAGGTTTAAGTGAAATTAAAATAATGTTTGTTTCAATGATTATTGCCATTAATAGCCCTCCTCAGAAAAAGGATGGATGATACTTAATTATTGATTTCTCAACTGTGGAGATTTAGAATAGGTGAAAATCAGAGAGGAATGAGAAGACATGTGGACATACGTGATCAGTAAAGTACATAAAGTAAATCTATAGGCCCTAAATACCTATGACCATTATGTAAATATTACCAGTTTCATAAGAATTGCTGTCAGATAGTTTCATGAGTCAAGATGTTTGGATTCCAGAGAATATTTTCCATATATATTTATTAGCTGTTAATACTACTCTTATGCTCTTAAATGATGTTTCCTGAAATTACAAAAAACTCAGTTTATAATAGGCTTGACATTATATTTCTTAAATAATTAGTTTCCTTCTAAAGTTCAAATTATATTTCAATGAATGTATCAATATTTTATGTAGAAAAGAGCAAATAGATCATCTACCCTAATATGTTATCTCACTTCAATATCAAGAAAATATTAATAGTTGGCTCTATTTTATAAGCTTGATATTCTCAACAACAGTTACTAACACTAACTATTGAATTTCTTGTTAGGTTTAACATTTAGATATGTGTAGTTTATTTATATTATTCAACAGAAGACAGTCAAATTTCAGGGGACAGGAAAGTAAAGAGGCTATCTTCCAAGAAAATAGACTATTAAATAATAGAGGTATGGGGGGGACACTAGAATAGTAAAGATAAATAAGAAGAATTATGAGAGGAAAATATAAAGAAAGAATGGCACGGATATTAAAAATACAAATGTAAAATTCTACTTTAAAATGTTTCTAAAATATATTCATAAATAATAGAAGATAAATGGAGTTATCATATAATGGTCAATAAAATGTTTCTTATTATACATGTCATGATACCAATAAAACTCTCGGTATCAAAATTAGATTACATATTGTTGAGTCATTAAGAAATTGAGGTCCTATAGATGCATCCAGACACTATAGACTATGCTACTGTGTTGAGTATCTACTACAAACTGACTGTAAGGCACTATCTCAGAAGGCACCACTTATGTCATCAAATATGGAAATATTAAGAATAAACAACTAGAAGCTTCTCCTCTAATGAAATGTTTTCATACTTGCAAGTCAGTTTATTATTAAACTTTATAAATACATTCTTGTTTAATTACCTCAAAGACCTGCATATGATCAATGTTTAGACAATAAGAAACCTTAAAGAACATAACTTTATTTTTTCAATATTTCTCCTTAAAGTTTAGAAAACATCCTATGGAGATGAGAATTAACCAAAAGGATATAGAATATTGTACTAGGATTATGCTGGTAATGTAAATATTTGTCCCACCAATCGGTTTAATAAAAGCTGATTGGCTAAAGGCAAACAGGAAGTGTGGGTGGGGATACCAGGCTAAGAAAACTCAGGAACATTTCAGACCAGAGACAGACACTAGACAGAGAAGCCAGACACAGATGCCAGAGTCGCTGGAACTGCCAGGATATGTACAGGAAATGCAGCTCTGAGAAAAAGTACAAAGCCGCAAGGCTGAACAACATGGGTTAGATATGCCTGGTCCCTAGGTCAATCAGCATAAAAATAATACAAGTCTATGTGTGATTATTTGAGGCAAAGCTGGGCTGAGAATGAGACTAAACCTCTGTTTCAGGCCCGGAAAGTCTGGGCCAGAACCATTTACAACCATATATATATATATATATATATATATATATATATATATATATATATATATATATGTACATATATATATATAAAGCAAAAAGACATGAATCAAATATTTTATGGAATATAAAAATATATACTCAAAGTATAATTTAGAGACATAAAAATACAAAAATAACACATACATAAATACATAACTAGTGATCACAAATTATTTAATGATGACTAAATTACTAGTCTCCCTTGTAGCAAAAAAATCAGCTATTATAAAACATAAGAAGGGTTGAGAGAGAAGAGTCAGCTTTAAAGAGCAAGTTTGGATCTTGCAGAGATGTGTTAATCTTAGAAACATATTTAAGAAAAACTCTGTTGTAAAATATGAGAGGTATGGTACTTTTGTTTGTGCTGTAAAACATTCATTTTATGAGGCCAAGATGTTGTATTCTTTTATACTGCATTTGTTTAACTTTGTGATGTTGTTTACCTTGCCCTCCAAAGCATATGATTGAACTAATAAAGAGCTCTAAATGGTCAATAGCAAGGCAGAAGAAAGCACAGTGTGGCAGGCAGATAATAAATAAGAGGAAAAATTTGGAAAGAGAAAGATCAAATAGTGAGCAAAAAAGGGGCCAACTACCTATCCACTTAACCAGACAAAGAATAAAATAAGAAAGAAAACATACGCAGAAATAAAGGAAGATAAAACCCCAGAGGCAAAAGGTAGATGGGCTAATTTAAGTTAAGAAAAATTGTTTAGAAACAAGCCAAGCCACAGCTGGCTGAGCATTTGTAATTAAGTAGAAGCTTTTTTATTTATACTCACTTCTCCAAAAGAATAAAGAGTAAAAACAAACAAACAACAACAAATACCTTACAAGACTAACTGAGAAATGTAGAGTCTTTTAGGAAAAAGAAATCAAAAGAAGCTGAAATTCTGAAGGAAATCATAACCCTAATCCAGAATTTGGAACAAGTACAGAA
Organism: Sigmodon hispidus; assembly: GCA_004025045.1. NCBI lineage: Eukaryota > Metazoa > Chordata > Mammalia > Rodentia > Cricetidae > Sigmodon > Sigmodon hispidus. Next base: position 13,233 of record PVIH01014635.1, on the reverse strand, counting down.
GTGTCAGGATGTTTACAGCCTAAATTTCAAGGTTTCTATGGAACAGAGACCGGTGGCAAGTTCTTATTTCCAGTGCTGTTTTTTGTTTGTTTGTTTGTTTGTTTGTTTTTGTCTTTATGTTTTCAACATTTTGCATACTGGCTGCTTTCAGAGTAAATAAGAACCACAACTCCCATAACTCAGAGAATGATATTTTATACACACACGGTGATGGCACAACTACTTGAGGCATGTTAAAGATGTTACAGTTAATATGTTTCTTGTTTTAATTAAAGTGATTATACAAATTTTAAAGGCTAGTGGGAAGAATTTGTAATTAATGTGTTAGTAATTCTCCTTTTCTGTCTTTGGCCCCATGAAAATTCATTAAATGATTAGATGTCCCCTTTTAGATTTCTTTTTAGTAAACTATATCTACAGATATTTTTAGGATGTTAACAAAACTCAAACTAGTAAAGACTTTAACTGTATTTGCATATCATAGGGGCTTGTTGTCTTATATTGTTTTGGGCATCATAAAAAAAGCTGACAGCCACTCTTAACTAGCCTGTTGAATAGTAAAAGACTAATAACCTGATTGTAGTCTCCTTGTCAAGTAACAGCCATACAAGTTCCAAACAACTGAGGAAGAATATTGTCCATTATCTAGACACTTGCTGAACTAATAGACCACCTCAGTCTTGAGCAGTGATGGCAACTATTGACTGAGCCTTATTTATTGAGGAATGTTCAACACATAAGAACTTGAGTAAAACTGAAGAAGGATTATTTATTTCTTGCCTTTATATCTGACAGTGTTTTATTATGCCATCAGATAACTGATGGAAACCATATACATTTCTATAAAGTATTTTTCAAGTAGATAATGTAGACATATATAGAAAAATTAACACACAATGCCAATGAATTCATAGAATACATTTTTTAAGAATATAGAGATGTGCATTACGTAGTTAGTAAAAGAACTCAGAAAAAGTAAGTTACTGCAAAATATGCCAATGGAAAGAAAGAATTTTTAAGAAAATATAAGTGGACATAGATACACCTCATAGGAGAATATTATGCGAGGAGTGGATGTTTGTGACAATTTAAAAAGCACCAACCATTTAAAATATGTTTTCTCACAGTGTTTGTTTTTTCAACATATCTAGGGGATAATCAGAATGAAAATATGATCAATTTAAATAGAGCAGTCTGTCAGACTTAGTGATTAACCTATTTTGTCTGTGATCAAGAGTTATTATTTTGTCACTACAAAGTACAATGCTCTACCCAGTGTAAGGAAAGGATCAGACACAATCTCTCTCCTTAAAGACTCTCATATCTATAGCTGATGAAAAGAGGAATTTAGAAGATATAAAGCTCAAAGACCAACCTAGAATTCTTATTTGCTTTTTTCTGTTATTACAAGATAAAACATATCAGACAAGATTTATAGCCACAACTGAATGCTGTAGTGCATAGAGAGACTTGAGTCACCTTGCAAACACTATCCTAAGTATGTAGTAGACTGGAGCCATAACCTTCAAACTTAACCCACAATTGTTGGTCTTTTGTCTCAGTGTCCAGTGAAGATGGGAACTATCAACAGAATCCAACACATCTAAACATGCTTGGAAAATTATTTGCAAATTACATTTATATGTAGCAAAAGACAAAAGAGTGTAACTATCCAAGTACATTGAGGCAAAATGAGAAAAAAAAAAAAACAAAAAACGTAAGTTTTGAGTTGTGTTTCTTGGACCTTTTTTTTCCTATTATTTTCTATTTATGTGAATGTGTTTGTAAGAAATATAAGTAACAAAAAAGTATACTTGGTTCCTCTGATTTTTGTCCTACAGTTTTCTTTGTCTGTATCTGTAAAAAATATAAGCAAAAAAATCACCTAGATTTAAGGTAAAAATATAAAAACTTAAGATTTTCAAATGAATAAAATTCTTAGTACCTGTTCAAGATTAACTACAGCTATCCTTTGTATAATAGTGAGAAATTATATTATTAATATGTATCTTTGATGGTTCTGGATAACTTTTGGAAATTTTTCTCACATAATGAAATCTATTTGAATATTCTGGATGTAATGAAAAACTGTAAATGAAATGTGAGCTTTCTTTTTAAATTAAGAGTCAGTGAAGTTTCTATATTATTCTTTATAATTTATTTTTAATATAATAAATATTTGATCGATGATAAGTGCTCTTGAATAGAAAAGTACAGAGATATATTTCATTATACCATGATCACATGAAAACGTTATATATCATTGTATTAATTTGTACAAGAAATTTCTAATTGAGATTTTAAACAAAAATGTATAGATTTATGTTTTATGCATATGTATATGATCTATGGCAAACATCACTAAACATTTGAGTAATTAATTCACTAAATTGGTACATTAATATAACTTTACTGATTTTCCTGATTCTTAAATTCTTTTGATGCATTACTAGAAATTGCTGTTATGTAGAAAGACTGGAATGGTAATTTTTTAACATGACATTGACCATTTTACAGGCCAAGTATTCCCACTCTTAATCACTGTCCCAGGACCCATTGGTCCTCAAGTTGTTCAGTTTGGTTTAGTCATGGATATGTTCACCTAAGTGTTTGGAAACAAAGAAATTCTACTCTTGCAAATTTAACTACTCTTTGAATCATGTATTGAAAGCTGACACTTTTAATTTTTTACTCAAATGATCATGAGGCTGCCCCCTCAAAATATGGAATAGTTCTTATGTATATTTTTAGAGACTGCTTTTATATGTGAATGCAAGTATCTCTTTATGATTCTTTTATCTTTAGAATTTAGTCTTCCTTAACAATACTAATCCAATTTCCTTTATTCAGAAAAAAAATTTGTATAATAGTTAAAAAGAGCCTAAACAATACATTTTAGGGAGTTATTTTTCAGGCTAAATTTTGTTTGTTTGTTCACTTGTTTTGTGTAATGGCATTCAGGCATTTTTTGGGGGAAACTTAGAGGTGTATCTCAGGAGTACAAGGATTATAAATAGGACGTGAATAGACCTCACTAAGACCCTGGGCACACTGACCTTCTTTCCTGTTTTGGTCCTGTGATCTTGGGGAGCAGATCAGTAGCCCCCATCATGGGACAGGTCCACTCTCCAAGAATTTGTTGTAGTATGGGCCCCACGTTGGGCGCCATCTGTTGTAGTATGGGGTTTTTTTTTTGGCTTGTTTGGGTCTGGAGGTTTGTGCGTGGCACACGGTGGCGGTTTGTGACTTGGTTTGCATGCCGCGGCTTTTGGAATTTGGTTTGTGGCAGCTTTTGTCTCCCAAAGAAATGAATCACACACTTATATCCTTTATACTGTTTGACCCTTATCTTAAGCACATTATTAGCTAGCTCTTTTATTTTAAATCAACTCATTTTTATTAATCTACCCACTACATGGCTCGCAGCCTGTGGCTCACCTTAATTTCTACAAGTTTCTTCTTTAAGAGACAGATGGAGAATGACTTAACTCTACCCTTTTACCTGTCTGCTTGCACTGATTCTCTACCCACTTTTACAGTGTTGTGCATAGGCCAAAACAGTCCTTTATTTACAGCATATAGAACATTCTACCACAAGAATTTTCTTAAGGTTTAATTTCTATTGTGTTTATATACTTTTCAATAAATATTGATCTCATAATGTATTTCAAGTGAATATTTCTGCAATCGCTTTACTTTTTTGTTTTTGAGTAGTAGTGCTGAACCCACGGTTAGTCTGAATTTGATGTTATCCTGTAGTATAAAAAACTACTCTGTTTTTCAACTAAAAGAAACTGGATTTTCATTTGGTGTCATCACATGCCTTTTCATCTTGTAAATTAAAATTTCCATGTTTCAATAGGGATTTCTTGTTCTTAGGTACATTCATTCAAATGAGAACCATTTTTAATTTATTTCATTTTATTTTATGTTCATGAGAATTTTTCCTGCATTTTGATGGTGCATTATGTCCATGCAATGCTTCTGGACTCTGGATTCCTTAAAACTGAAAATATAGCCACCATAGGTATAGTGAACTGAGCCCATATTCTATAGAGCAACAAGTACTCTCAAAATAAGAGCTTTCACTGCAAGGAGGAGGGACATTTTAATATTTATTATTATTGTTATTATTATTATTGATATATACATGAAAATAAAAGATTTTGTTTCTTAGAAGACTGTCTCTGAGAACAACTATTATCATTCTGCTGCTTTTCCCCCATCAGTTCTTAGACCATTAGCTCCATACAGAGTTTCTGCAATAGATACTTCTATTGAATAAGTAAGTCCTAGGCATCTGAGATGATAGATGTTATGATTAAATATCATATATATGGATTAAGAAGACAAAATATTATTTCTGTTTTTATATTTTTAAAAGCAAAATAAAAAGGACTGTCTCTTTTTGTTTTCAATACTCTTAAAGAGTTGAAAAAGTATGCTACACTAGACATAAATCTAAAATTGTTCCATTTATTTCACTTTTTTGCTTTTATTACTCTAGAATCAGAGTTCACAGTAAAGGACATGAAGTCACTTTTTCATGGCTGTTTAAGTTGACTAGTCTTGACATTACCATAAAAACAGACTTTGGGAAGTTTTCATTAATATGTTTCTAGAAAATTATAACAGGACAAGGAAGACAAACACTGAATTTTGGATGCAATAGCCAAGAACTGAGGGCTGAGCTACATAAAGAGAAGAAAGGGAGCTGAGAATCCATGTTTGTCTCTCTGCTTTCTGGCTGCAGAGGTTGTGAACAGATATTAAAAGTTCTTTCCTCCATGTCTCATCTCCCTTTCCTAATGGAGTTTGTTGTTAAATTGTGAACTAAAACCATTCTATGAGTTGCCTTTTTAAAGGTATTTTGTCACATTAATGAAAGTACCTTGAACACACTCCTCTATTTCACTAACTAAATTTTTTTTTCTGTGAGTGGGCCTGTATAAACACAGAAGTTTCATTGTTAATTTCCACATGCTGTTTTTTTTCCAGGAATATATAATTGGAAAATGCATATAAGATATCAGTGATAAAATGAGCAATAACATTTAAATTATAACTGAGTGCTTATCATATGCATTCTGTCGTGAATATATAAAACATTATTCAGGTGACTAAACCTCTAAAGAATAATGTTTTTAAAAAGTCATGAAAGTTTGGTATCCAGAAAATTTAAATTCTAAGAAACTTTGTGCACTTTTATAATGCTTCTTATTTATGGGCTGTCAATAATCAAAATCATCATGTGAAATGAAAATAGCTAACTTTCAAATATACTATGCGTCTAGGGTATAATCAATTAATCAGTCAGACATACAAAAAATAGTAAAGGTGGAACATTCTATTCCTTTTGTGGCTTTAATACAATAAGTTTGTGATTTTTATTTTTATCTAGTCTTAGGAAATCAATTTCATTTGCTTTTGATCTTTGTACTATGTTTAAGTTTTAAATACCAGTTCATGGTCTAAGTGAACAATGCTTCATCTCCACATAGATGAATAGAAAGTGTGTTGGTTATTCAAAAGAAAATGAATTTTAAAACTTGAGTAATGGATGGCAGTAAGCTTTTGCTTATGATTATGTAAGTTCTTTTTCATTTTTTGGCAATGAGTAGGTTTATTTCTTTGGAAGTGGCTTCAGAGTCAAACATCCTCAAAAGATATTATGTTCAGTCATCTTCTTTATCCATCATCACAATTGCACCCTCCTTGACTTCTTTCTTTAAAGGTAACTTTCTTGACTCCCACTAAAGATGGTCCCCATTCATTCCTATGTAACAATAAGAAAATTTCTTTATGCCACTTGGAAATAATCTTTAACAAATACCCCCAAGTTCTGAGAGTTCATGCTCAAGGATAATTACATAATTCAGATTAATGGGGAAATCATTTATGTAATGAATTTAGATTTGGGAAGATTGCAGAAATTAGGAGGTAGAGAATTGATCTAAACTGTCCTGATGTTATACTCATTTTTTCCTCAAAGTTTTAAAGCCATTTGGACTGAAACCTTGGATCCCACTCCCCCTAGAGGAACATCTGACTCAGTGTCATTGTTGGGGGGAGAAAACTGGAAAACTGGATCTGCCAGGAGTGGAGGCTGAACTGAGCAATATTGGGATATTGGGATAATGGGGCATTGGGACCTTGGGACATCCTGCCCATGTTGGGGAGGAGATGGTGACATGTGGAGTAGAGAGAATGAACTGAGGGGGTGGATAGGGGAAGGGACCTTGAATAAGGATATACATGGATAGAAAATGTGACTTTATTCATAATAAAGAAATAAAATTAACAAAATTTAATGTAGAATGAGTTATAAGTACTCGGCCAACTGACAAATTTTGAAATATACATTCATGAGTTTTAAAAAGTCAGTTCATTATATCTTTATTTTGTCAGTTTTTACATTTCATAATAAAATTTTCATTTTAAACATAATTTGTTTCTCATACCTCTCAGTTCAGTAGTTCTAATCATGTTCACCATGAAGTACAGATCCTGACATCAAAGACTATGAGTTATTATTTAGAAAATCTCATGTTATCTCATTTAAAATGATAATTTACTTCTTAAATTTTGAGGTCTTTTTGATTGGTATATTTTTTATTAGAAATAAAAACTATAAAATAAAATGATACAGAATATTATAAAATTAAAATTTATAGTGAAGAAAACAAACTAACTATGTAGTAATATTTTTTCCTTTGTTTCCTCAGCAAAAGAACTTAAAAGTCACCATAAATTCTAACTTTTGAGCAAATAATAATTCTTCTATGACTGTGACTTAATTTTCTTCTTTTGAATTGATATTACAGGCAGCTCTGAAATTTTATGTTCTGAAATTTGGCATTATTACACTTATATGGTAAAAGAAGTTATTTTTCCATCTATCTATCATTAACAAGAAGTAAAGATTTGTTATAATTAAGTATAGTGCTCTAATTTTGAAAATTCTTTTTTAATGTAAGAAAACATTTCCCAGCTTGACTCTTAGCTTTGATAATTAGAAAAGTAACACACTTGTGTAATGAACACCCATGGGACAATTTGACCAAAGATACCTAGGTGAATCCCCTTCTCTTCCAAAATATTTTCCATTTCCCCCTTCAACATTAAATAAAATCTATAATAAATTGCATAGATAATACATTATTTATGTCTTTCTGTATAATCAGCTTCAAGAACATATGAAAGCCCTAGTTTTGTCTTTTTAATGCATGTAGAATGATAAGAGTGATATATTTAAACTAGATCTCACTACTTCATGAATTCATTTCTTTAATACATGTATTTCTTTAAGGCATAAATTTTATTAGTATTGAGACAATTAAAGGCATACCTTATTTAATAATATAAGAACTTGAATTCCCCTAAAACATCATACAGATCACAGGAAATATACTTTGCTCTTTTAAAAACCTGTTTATGTTACACCTTAAATGAATTTTCCTGTCCCTGCTCTCTTTTCATTTTCTCTGTCCACCTGTTTTCTTCCCTACCATCCATTGCTCCTCTGTTTCTATTCAGAAAAGTTTAAGCCTCCAGTGAATATCCAGTAAACATGGCATATGAACTGTGAGTAACAGCAAGAGTTTACAACTCTTCTTCTATTAAGGCTGAGCAAGGTAACACAGTGTGAGGAATGATGTCACATAAACTAAGCAAAGAGTCAAATTCAGACCCTGACTCCAATATTAGGAGTCCCACAAGAGAATCAAGTGGCACAACTGTCCGACATATGCAGAGAGCCTAGGTCACTCCCATGAAGGATTCTGAGTTAAATGATCAGTCTCTGTGAGCCTCTATTTGTGTGGATTTGTTGATTCTGTGAGGTTTCTTGTGGTATCCTTGAATTTTCTGGATTACACTGTTCTTTCTTTCTTCAGAAGGAATCTCCAAGTTCCAGCTAATGTCCACCACTGTGTCTCTGTACCTATTCCATCAGTTGCTTGATGAAGCATCTCTAATGACAGTTGGTGCAGGCATCAATATTTGATAATAGCAGAATATTGCTAGACATTACAATGGCAAGTTATTTTTCTTTCTAGTTAGGTTTGTTACTATCTTAAAATTATCTTAAAGTTATCTTTTACTTTACAGATAATATGTACTTCTAAGTGAATACAAACCATGTCTGTCTTCCTGGGTCTAGGTTTCTAGGTTATTTCATGAGAGTTTTTATTCTAGTTCCATCCATTTTTCTATAAATTTTATAGGATTATTGTTTTCAACAGCTGATGATGGCTTTTGCCTTCTTTTATTTTATTCTTTTTTAACCTGTTTTGCTGTTGTCCCTTGGAAAACTGTTCTTTTCTGAAGAGAAATCAGGGGAAGTAAATATGGGTGAGAGTAGATGTGGGTTCGTAGCAGAAGTGGAAGGAGAATCTGTGACTGGGATATGTTGCATGAGAGAAGATACTTCTTTTATTTTTAAAAAATGAATTTAAAATAAGATAATTGTCATTCTCAGATGCAAAATAAATACACGTTGTTTACTCTAAAAATTAAATTTTCATGAAGTGATTTTGGCCTACCTCCATACAAACCTCATGATAATTACAGTATTTCAGTTTTAATTTTTATTTTTCTTTAATTTAATTCTATATGAAATTTAATGCACAAAAACTCCTTTATATCTTTAGGAAAATGGGTGTAATTGACTTTCTATAGACTAATTTTCTTAACATATCAGGTAGTAAAGGACATGAGCAGGAATTGCAGTAGACTACATACAAAAGATGATTTCACATTTACCCAAAAGGGTTTTATGTGAAGGTTGAAATTAAATTTTAGGTATTTTTTAGGAGAATGGAAAGTAAGTAGTTACAAACTATATTTTTTCAAGAAAACTTTGATACACAGATGATAAGTTCATAAAATATGTTATTGTTCTTTTTTTTTTCTTTTTTAGAAATCATTAGTTATCTACAATTCATCATCAAATAGAGAAGTCCTGAGAGAATGCATCTTTCTTCAATGATATGTTAACAGCTGCTGTCATTGTACTGGTCTTTCTTAGGCTATCATATTGCAAAGATTCAATGGGTGAAACTTCTCTACAATGTGTAGAAGGAACCATATCACAAAGTGTGGTCCTAGGGCTCTTATATTCCTTCTGAATCTTCTGTAATATTCCCTGAGGAAAATAAATATATATTTATTGTACAAAAAGACACATAAATTGAGGGCCCCCACGCAGCAATAAATATTTTTTTTCTTCATTTGGACAAGTTAAGGGCTTATGTAATAGTCTGTACTTTCAAATAGGATTCTTTTAATGAGGGGTGAGATCTCCACGTGCCTATGTTTATGATAATCTAAATTTTAATTGAATTTTTATTAATTTAAACAAGTTTTTAAATTTAAATATATTTTGAATATATATTTTCCCATTGCAAGTTTTTCTATATCTGTTTCCTCTTAGTACCATCCCAACTTTAAATGCTTTCTCAAATAATACGAATCTTAAATGAATTTTTACCATGGACAATTTTTGGTCTCTGTTAATCAGGTATACTGATCTAGAATTTTTATTTTTGTTGAGTCTTTGATTATGGTATAAGAAAAATAATGATTTTGTAAAGGAACTGGGTCATGTTTTTATTTTCTAGAATAATCAAAGTGTATTAGTGATAGTTTGTCTTTGATGTGCTGGTAGCATTTTGTTCTGAATCCTGCATTTGATCCTAGACAGTTATTGTTGGAAAATAAAACTGATTTTATTTCATTACATACTAAAGATCTATTAAAACTATCCAGGTGTGTGTGTGGAGGGGTGTTGTATGAATTCTGGTTTTAATGAAAGAAACTCAGAGCCAAATGTGGGGGAAAGGTTGAAATATCAGAGAGAGAAACTCCACAGTCAATCTCACCCAGCTATCTTCCAGGTTCCTCAGCTTTTCTCCCTATAGCTTCTAATGCCTGCTGTTTTCCTAAGCCTGCCTTCAATATCATCTTTGCCCAGCTGTATCCTATCCAGGTTAATTAAAGGTGTGAGCTACTCTATTTGGTAGTCAGCCTTGAACTCACAGAAACACTGAATGTTCTGTCTCTGGAGTTGTGGGATTAAAGGTGTAGGTCACCATTCCTGCCATTGCTGTGGTGAGATTAAAGGTTTGTGCCCTTGAAGCCCAGTTTGTACTCACAGAGATCCACTGGATCCCCATGCTGGGAAAAAGTGTGAGTTACTACTCCTCTTGTGATACCTAGAACTCTCAGAGATCCAGAATGATCTCTGCTTATTTTGACTATAGGTTGATTTCTTAATGTTCCAGATTTTATTAAATATATATCACCACATATATGTAAATATACATTCCATTTTTAATATTTTAGAATCATATAATGCTTTTTATTTTTCATTGGTATTGCAATTCTTTTTTAATTTTAATGACTTGAAACCATTTCTTGTTTCTTTAGTCAGTTACACACTGAACTTGAGTATTTTGTTAATCTATTTAAATTTAAAACTGTAAAGTCTTATATACGCACACTGACATTACAACATAAAAATAGAATTACCATTTAACAGAGCAACAGTATAATTATTAAACATTAGAGGCTAAGAAATAAAAATTGTCACTGATAGAAATGGGTCACTTTTTCTGTCATAATTTATATGACTTATTCATATTTATTAAATATTTTCAGAGTATATACCCTTTAAATCCAATATACATTTGTAATTTTATGTTTCTGGTCTGTACATTCCAACAAAATGCTGGCTATTTTTTCTGTAAAAATTATGGATTTTATATCTATAATCTATACTTATTGTTAACCTACAAAGACCAGAGTTGGAAGCACTTCAAAATTTTAGTCAAATATTTGCAAAATGAAAGAAGATATTTTAAGTAATCACAAAAGATAGAATTTAGTAAGTAAGATTTTTACAATATTGTCTAGATGTAAGAAAACCACAAAATACAGTTTAGTATCAATGTAATTCAGATAGTAGAAGCCATCATCAATCACCTAGGCCAAAGAGGTAAGTGGCACATAAAGTCAGGGGATTCGGAAAGGGGTGTGGTGAATGGACAAAATCTGCAGCAAGTCTCCCTGACATCTTGGATAGAGTCAAAGGATGTTTGGTTTCATTGTCCTTTGCTCCATCCAGTGTTTCTGAATGGTAAAATCATTTTCTCATAGGTGATTCAGTCCAAGAAGGGCAGCAACACAATTCACATAGTGGGCAGAAAGCTATGTAGAAAGAGAAACAAAAGCATCTGGAACATTTTTTGCACTATGGTGTGATTTGAACTTAGTTGTGTTAAATACTTAAGTAAACACTGATATAACTCAAACATATGATATTCTTTTTTATATCTAAAGGCTTTTTTTCTATATCTGCCACTGCTCATCCTCTCCCCCCCCCCAGTTTTCCCTCAGACTCCCCTCACCCCATCCTCCCATTGCCCAAAGAGGGCAAAAACTCCCATTGTGAGTCAGTTCCATCTGACATATACAGTTGAAGTATGTCTGAGTCCCTCATCAGGAATGGGCCAATATTTTGAGTTGTTTGACAATTATGTCCTGTAACTTCCATACATTGCAAGCTATTGTCACAACTCTTTGTTACCCACCAGTTCTTGATATTGAGAAAAGGTTGATTGTAATTTGATTGTAATGTGGGATAACCCTGAAAATTTCATCACTAATGGTTGTTTTGTTTTTATAATGAAGGAAGGTGCTATCTGTGTTATTCATCAAGAAAAGCAATAAACCCATCTATAAACTATATGATTTACAATAATTACTGGCTGGTATAACATGTCCAGTTTTGAAATGGTGGCTTCAAAATCACAGGATTAGTCAACTACATTAAAATTGATTTAAAGCAACCAACACCTGCTGAAACTCATGTTTGCATTTTATCTGGTCAACAATGTACAGATGTCTGAGGTACAACCCATTCAGGGAGAATGTATGGCTATTATAAGTAGGACATAGTATTAACTGACTACTTATGACATGTATCTATATCTGAATGAATAGTTCTGCCTTCATCTTTAATGTATCAAATTTTATTAGATGATACACACACACAAACAATCAGTCAAAAAATGCTCAGACATATATTATACAATACATTTAAAGATTTGAGGGTCATTATATAACTTTGAGAAGAAAGAATATTATAGTAAGACATAGTATATGGTAAAAAGGAAATTTATCTTCAAGATACATTTAAGAAATTTTATATATGAATTCATAGCAATTATGACAGTAAATACAAGTCTTGTAAAAAATCTATCCTATTTTACAAATTCTACTTCATATTATAATAAAAACCTGGAGCCAAAAATTAGAGAAAAGCTGAAATATCAGAGAGATAGAAAAACATACCACAGTCACTTCTCATCTCAGCCAACCCTTAAGGACTACCTCCATGAATCATATGGGTCCACAACCCTCTGTCCTCTGCCAATAAAAAAAAAAAAGTACATGGAGAAGCTGAATTCATCCTTCCTCTGTCTCTTCCCTGGTTTCTCACTTTTCTGGTACAACTTTTCTAGAGCTAGGATTAAAGGTGTCTAAGGTCCTTGAACTCACAGAAATCTAGCCAGATCTCTACCTCCCAAGTGATGGAATTAAAGGTGTAGGTCAACATGGCCTCACCTTTATGGCTTGGCTTTGTGGGTGGCTCTGTCTGCCAATGTTCTAGATTATTTTTATTAAATACACAATATATCACCACACTATTCACAGCAAATTGTAATATGAAAAGTAGATCTGGGCACATATCTAACATAGCAAATACAGCTGGGGTAATTGTTACCTATGTGACAAGGAGAGACAGTTTTCTTTCAGCATGTAGGCCCCAGTTTGTCAACCATTTGCCTACAGAAGACATTGAACCTAAAAATATTTGGAGAGCACAAATAGTTCTTGAAGATTTGAAATTCTCCTTTTTAATGACACAAAACTGTAATAAGGGGTAGTATCTTTGGAAAAAGTTGAGGCAAGAGAGTGAATATGATGAGAACATGGAAGAATCTCCTAAAGAACTAAAATAAAAAAATAATAAACTCAGAGAGATAAGCAGGGGATGTACTCACTCACTAATGGTCTCTAAACAAACAAACAAGAAAAAAAAAAAAAAAGCCAAACATGCCCAAGCGGCAAACCACAACCACTGAACAGCTTGGGATCAGAAACACCCTGGACTGACCCTTTGGATCCCACGCCACCTAGAGGAACACCTGACTCACTCTTGAGGGAGAG
>PVIH01014634.1:0-52896 GCA_004025045.1 Sigmodon hispidus | reverse complement strand
TCTCCTTCTTCTATTCCTATTATTCTCAAATTAGGTCTTTTCATGGTGTCCCAGATTTCCTGAACATTTTGAGTTATGGCTTTTTTAGTTTTAGTATTTTCTTTGACTGATATATCTATTTGAGCTACTGAGTCTTCCACTTCAGAGATTCTATCTTCCATCTCTTGAACTCTGTTTGTTATGCTTGTATCTGTAGTTCAGTTTTTTTCTTCAGGTTTTCTATTTCCATTTTTGCCTCAATTTGCGCCTTTTTTATTGCTTCTATTTCAGCTTTTATTTCAGCTTTTATTTCAGCTTTTATTTCAGCTTTTAGTTCCTGGCATGTTTCTTTCACAGATTTGTTCATCTCTTCCAATTTTTTGTTTGTATTTTCTTCTATTCCTTTAAGGCTTTTTTTCATATCTTCCTTGAGAGCTTTGATGATCATCAAAAAGGAATTTTTGGTGTTGCTTCCTTCTGTTTCCTCTTCATTGCTCAGTTCAGGTCTTGTATTTGTAAGATAGCCACTCTCTTCTGGAGTTACCATGTTGTCCTTTGTAGTATTATGTAATTTTTTGCACTGACGTTTGCCCATGGCTTCAGTGGTTCACGATTAGATGGGTCCTGGTCAATTGTGGCACTCGGGTTTGTGTGCCTCCTGTCACCTTTCTAGTCAGGGTCTGATTCTGTCTTTCAGAGACCCCTGCAGTTGTTGGTTCGCTCAGTTCGAGGTTGTGGTGGGGAGCCGTGCAAATTCCCTCAGCAGGAGCTGTGGATGTGGTCAGGGGCAGAGTTTACCTGCCCCTGCTCCAGAGTGCGCTGGGATTCTGCAGACAGCACTCGGTCCCGGGAGCGGAACCAGAGGCAATGGGAGCTCAACTCTCCCTCTTAGGCTGGGATATAGGCACTGAGGCCCCTTGTCCCCTCCTCACCTCACCTCTGGGCGGGGTCTGAATCTGCCCTTCAGAGACCCCTGCAGTTGTTGGTTCGCTCAGTTTGAGGTCGTGGTGAAGAGCCGTGCAAATTCCCTCAGCAGGAGCTATGGATGTGGTCCGGGGCAGAGTTTACCTGCCCCTGCTCCAGAGTGCACTGGGATTCTGCAGACAGCCGGATGATATTTTTTATACATTGTTGTATATAGTTTGCTAAAATTTTGTTGAGAATTTTAGCATCAATATTCATGAGGGAAATTGGTTTATAATTCTCCTTCTTTGTTGTGTCTTTGAGTGGCTTGTGTATTAGGGTAATTGTGGCCTCATACAAGGAATTTGGCAATATTCCTTCAGTTTCTACTGTGTGAAATAGTTTGAGGAGTAACGGTAGTAATTCTTCTTTGAATGTTTGGTAGAATTCGGCACTGAAACCATCTGGACCAGGGCTTTTATTTTTGAGGAGGCTTTTAATGACAGCTTCAATTTCCTTAAGGGTTATAGGCCTGTTTAGGTAACTAATCTGATCTTCATTTAATTTTGGTAGATGGTACCTGTCCAGAAAGCTGTCCATTTCATCGGGGTTTTCCATTTTTGTGGAATACAGATTTTCAAAGTATGATCTGATAATTCTCTGGATTTCCTGGGGGTCTGTTGTTATGTCCCCCTTTTCATTTCTAATTTTGTTGATTTGAACACTCTCTCTCTGTTTTTTGATTAGTTTGGCTAAGGGCTTTTCTATCTTGTTGACTTTCTCAAAGAACCAACTCTTAAATTCATTGATTCTTTGTATTGTTCTTTTTGTTTCAATTGTATTGATTTCAGCTCTAAGTTTGATTATTTCCTGCCGTCTGCTCCTTCTAGGTGAGTTCCCTTCTAATTGTTCTAAGGCTTTCAGCTGAGCTCTTAGGTCTCTAGTGTGAGATTTCTCTAGTTTTTTCATGTAGGCATCTAGTGCTGTGAATTTTCCTCTTAAGACTGCTTTCATTGTGTCCCACAAGTTTGGATATGTTGTGGATTCATTTTCATTAAATTCTAGGAAGACTTTGATTTCTTTCTTAATTTCTTCCTTAACCCAGAGATGGTTCAGCTGAGTGATGTTGAGTTTCCATGAGTTGGTAGGCTTTCTTTGATTTTTGATGTTGTTGAACTCTAACTTTAGGCCCTGGTGGTCCGATATGTTACAAGGGATTATTTTCATTTTTTTGTATCTATTGATATTTGCTTTATGACCAATTACGTGGTCAATTTTGGAGAAAGTTCCATGAGGAGCTGAGAAATATGTATATTCCTTTGCATTTGGGTGGAAGCTTCTGTAGATATCTATTAAATCCATTTGCATCATAACCTCTTTTAGACTCCTTATGTCTCTGTTGAGTCTCTGTCTGGTTGATCTATCCAGGGTTGAAAGTGGGGTATTGAAGTCTCCCACTATTAGGGTGTAAGAATTGATGTGGGATTTGATTAGCAGTGTATCTTTTATATAGGTAGGTGCCCTTATATTAGGGGCATAAATATTCAGGATTGAAATTTCCTCTTGACCAATTTTTCCTGTGATGAATAAGAAATGACCATCTTGGTCCCTTTTAATTGCTTTTAGCTTAAAGTCTATTTTGTTAGAAATTAGGATGGCAACCCCCGCTTGTTTCTTAGGACCATTTGACTGGAAAATCTTTTCCCAACCCTTTACTCTAAGCCTGTGTCTGTCTTTGTGGTTTAGGTGTGTTTCTTGTAGGCAACAGAAGGATGGCTTCTGTTGTTCTATCCATCTTGTTAGGGTGTGTCTTTTTTATAGGAGAGTTGAGTCCATTGATATTAAGGGATATTAGTGACCACTGTTTGATATTTCTTGCCATTTTTTGGTGGTAACTTGTTTGTATTTCCTTTCTCTAGAGTATTCTTCTGTGGAATTATTGGTTGTTTGTGGTTTCACGGGTGCATCTGGGGTCCTTAGGTTGTAGTTTTCCCTCTAATACTCTCTGTAGCACTGGATTGGTAGATAGGTATTGTTTCAGTCTGATTTTGTCATGAAATATCTTGTTTACTCCGACTATGGTGATTGATAATTTTGCAGGGTATAGTATTCTAGTTTGGCAGCCATGCTGTTTTAGCATCTGTATAACTTCTGACCAAGCCCTTCTAGCTTTCATCATTTCCATTGAATAGTCAGGTGTTATTCTGATGCGTCTGCCTTTATATGTAAGTTGGCCCTTTTCTTTAGTAGCTCTTAAAATTTTTTCTTTGTTCTGTGTGTTTTGTGGCTTGAATATAATGTGACACGCTGACTTTTTTTGGGGGGGGGTCATATCTATTTGGTGTTCTGTAAGCTTTTTGTATCTTTATAGGCATTTCCTTCTTCAGGTTAGGGAAATTTTCTGCTATGATTTTATTGAAAACATTATCTGTGCCTTTGAGCTGGTATTCTTCTCCTTCTTCTATTCCTATTATTCTCAAGTTAGGTCTTTTCATGGTGTCCCAGATTTCCTGAACATTTTGAGTTATGGCTTTTTTAGTTTTAGTATTTTCTTTGACTGATATATCTATTTGAGCTACTGAGTCTTCCACTCCAGAGATTCTATCTTCCATCTTTGGAACTCTGCAGGTTATGCTTGTATCTGTGGTTCCAGCTTTTTTCTTCAGGTTTTCTATTTCCATCTTTGCCTCATTTTGTGCCTTTTTTATTGCTTCTATTTCAGTTTTTAGTTCCTGGCATGTTTCTTTCATAGATTTGTTCATCTCTTCCAATTTTTTGTTTGATTTTTCTTCTATTTATTTAAGACATTTTTTTCATATCTTCTTTGAGAGCTTCAATGATTATCATAAAGGAATTTTTGGTGTTGCTTCCTTCTGTTTCCTCTTCATTGCTCAGTTCAAGGCTTGTAGTTTTAGGACTGCCACTTTCTTCTGGAGTTGTCTTGTTGTTCTTTACATTATTATGTATATTTTTGCAGTGGTGTCTGCCCATGGCTTCAGTGGTTCACGATTAGGTGTCTGCTAATCAGTTGTGGCACACGGGTTTGTGTGTCTCCTGTCACCTCCGAATAAAAGGTCTGCTCAATCTCTACCTCGTCTCTGGGCAGGGGACTGGATTTCAAGTCTTCAATCCTTCTCTGATTGATCAGTTGGAGGAAGGTGGCCATACAAATTCCCTCAGCAGCAGCTGGGGGGACCCTGGCAGACCGAGTTTATCTCTGTCTGCTACAGAGTGTGTGGGGACAAGCTCCACAGGCAGCCCCTGGTCCCGGAACCAGAACCCGACTAGAACACAATTTTCCCTAGCAAGGATTCAGGCACTGGGGCCTGCTGAACCCATCTCACCTTTGGGCGGAGTCTGAGACTGTCTTTCAGAGTCCTCAGTCCTTATCCGTTTGATCCGTTGAAGGTGGATGGTCATGTAAAATCCCTCAGCAGTAGCTGGGAGGGACCCTGGTAAACCGAGTTTATCTCTGTCTGCTACAGAGTGTGTGGGGACAAGCTCCACAGGCAGCCCCTGGTCCCAGAACCGGAACCCGGCCGTGTCCCCATATTTTCATAGGGAGTAGCATTATTAGGAGCTGTGGTCTTATTGAAGTAGGCATGGCCTTGTTGGAAAAATGATGTCACTAGGGGTGGAGTTTAAAGTTTCAGGTGCTCAAGTCAGGCCCAGTATCACTTTCTCTTCCTGCTGCCTGCCCATCCAGATATAGCACTCTCAGTTCCTTCTCCAACACCATGTCTGCTTCCTATCATGATGGTAATGGACTTCTCTTCTGAAACTGTAAGCCAGCCTCAATTAAATGCTTTTTGTGTATGAGAGCTTCAATGGTTGTCGTGACACTTCATAGCAGGAGAACATTGATTGAGACAGTCATAAAAAAAGGAAGATTATTGGCTGTGTACGTTAACTCAGTGTGTGCAAAGTTCCACTAAGGTAGATTCACCCTGGGGCAGAGTGGGCTGCTATTGCTGATGATGTGTCATATCCTATAGATGAGGGTTCATGATGTTAAACATCTCCTAACTCCAATGTGGCTGACACATAGCTTATTGAGGGAGAAAATGCAATCCTAATAAAAATTCTGGAGAACCACTGTAAATTGATAAAGCCAGCCATACAAGAAGAACCTGAGACTAGGGAGAAACACCTAGAGCAGCATGGGTTCAGGAACTGTTCAAAGCTGGGGCAGTACATGTGACTCCTGCAGTTACCTCTGCCATGAAGCTAGGCTCTCAGGGAACTGAGGGGTCAGAGTTAGCCACCAGCACACCATGAGCTAAGCTGTAAGGATTAAAAAAACAGGGAATCTGTATCTTATATGGTGTCTTGTTAACTTTGAATTTTTAAATTTCTAATGTATAAAAAAACAATAGCTGCTGAGAGACACTGGATTATAATTGCTACTGCTAAATCAAACCAGACTAGATACTTTAAAAATGCCCTAACTTTAAAACATAAGTAAAAAATGTATTATGTTGAAGAAGAGGTTATGCCCTCAGGGAACTTTTGTATATATATTTCTACATTTATTCACCAGCATACATTATTTATTGAGCATTAAGTACAAGAGATTTGAGCAAGGCAGTGGGTGATACAGAACTAGGTGAGACTGTGCTGTCCTTACACTGGTGGAGTTCACTGACCAAGGAGCCAGGCAGTTTATATTTGGTTGTATGGAGGAGAAAGAACATTTTTAAAATTAATTTAGCTATCTGTCAATTTCATCCATGTGTGTAACATATTCTGATTACTGCCATCCTACAACCTTCTCATCTCCTTTCACCACCACTACACGCAGTCCCAGGTTCATGATTTTCAGGTTTGGGTTTTGTTTGTGACCTATTTAGTTTAACCAGGCCAGCTGTGTGACTCTAAGGTTGGAAGTAGCCATTGCATCCCAGTATCATCATCAGTGACTACACAACATTGTTAAGTCTTTAAGTTAGAAATATGTGGCTGTTGTTTAACTTAAACTTCCAGATTTAAGGACTATAATAATCTTATGAGCAAACCATAGATTGTATGCAGCACCACATTTTGGGACTTACAGAATGGGTTATGAGTTCATTTAAGGAATTCTTACATTGCTTGCATAGTAGTTGTGTGCCAGACACTATTGAGATTAATTTATCATCCAATTACCATTATAACATTATGCCATGAAGACTGTTACTGTGTTACTACTCTTTGTACAAACAAGAAAGTGGAGTCGGGTGTGTGTGTGTGTGTGTGTGTGTGTGACTTACTTGAAAGCTGGGCTTCACATCCCCTTGCTCTCAGCCCTGCTCCACTAAGGAGGAATTAAACCACTTAGAATAATGCCAAAAAAAAAAAGAGGTTATGCCCTTCCCCCACTAAGTTGCTTCTTATGAAGTATTTTAGCAAAGCAACATAAATAAAGCTAGCACCTTAGCAGCCACAGCCTTTCCAAAGTTTTGAGAATCCAACAGCCTAGTTGCTTAGATGTTTTCTTTTCTTTCTCTCTTTTGTCAGAATAAGTGATGTGTATTATGACTGGTTCCCTGTGGATGTGGGTGCTTCTTGCTTCCAACCCAGTTTACGCAAAGTCACCCAGTGCCTCTGTTGTAATTTGCTGATAAACACCATGCATGACCAAAAGCAACTTGAGGAGAAAGGGTTCCTCTCCCTTTACAGCTCACAGCCCATCATGAAGGGAAGCAGGGCAGGGACTCAGTGGAGGAACCTGGACTCAGGAACTGAAGCATGAGACATGGAAGAAGACTGCTTACTGGTTTGCTCCCCACGACTCATTCTTACACAACTCAGAACCACCTGCCTATGTTTGACTCCACCCATAATGGCCTCAGACCCTCCTACATCAATCATTATTCAAGAAAATGCCCCCAGTGATGTGTCCACTGGTCAACCTAATGAAGGTAATCTCCTACTTAAGGTTGCCTCTTCCCACATGACTCTATCTTGTGTCAAGATAATAAAAAAAAGAAAAGAAAAGAAACCCTAATAATCACAATCCCCAAGTTCTTGTAGAAAAGTCCATTATTCTCATTTCTCTGATCCTTCTCTGGAACAATACTCCTCCCCAAATCACATGTTTCTACCTTACAATATGGAAATCATTTAACACTAAATGTTTTGCTGTCATTTTCTTTTATTTATTTGTTTTCAATAGCAAAATGTAGCCAGTACAATCTTGGGAGAGGAACCCCAGCTGCTAATCAGTCCACAATGAGGTGTTGCATAGGCAACACAATTGTTGAATAGTCTAGGTGCAGACTGAGAGTCAACTGTACTATTATTATGGAAGAAAGTCTTGCCAAAAACCCTCTGAGCCATAGGATCAGATACAGTTCTGGGTGGGGGTTCATATGATGGCCAATAATATTAGTAGGAATTATCTAAATGCTGATTTCCACCTTCCCTTCATGATCTCTTGGGATGTTTCAATAGGAAAAGAAAAGGGGCCCCTGCATATCACTCCAGTTCCAGTTATGAATCGGAGAGGAGCTTGGACAGCTACTCACATGTAGAAGAACACTAGGCTGGTAGCGAGCAGTACCCAAGTTTCTACTGAAAGGTTGGCAATCAGCTCCACCTCAACCTCCTTCAGCAGCTTGGCTCCAAATTTTCCTCCCAGCTGAGAGTCTTGAAGGGCTTGCCTGCTGTGCCCAGCTGAGATCCAATGAGGCCAATCTGCAATGTTTATGTCCATGGGAAGGAGAAGGTGTCAGAGATTCAGCCAATAGAAGGTCCATTTACATACTGCCAGGGCTGCCATGATCTCTCCACATGGTATTTGTTAAAATGCCAAAAGCTCATGAGTTCTCTTACTCTGAGTTCTCTTACTCTATATATTCTGTGTATATTTGTTCTTTCAGAAACTCAAATCCTTGACAATGTTCTGGCCTCAGCTTCCCTGGGGGAGAGAACTGGATGTCACTAACTTAAGGAGGTGACCTACAGAGATGCTAAGCCAGTGTACTATAGCAGGGCTGTAGGACTGTAAAAATAAATACGGAGGCAGATAACCAGACATGTACTTTAATGTTAAAGGTGCTCTATTTTTTGGATGTACAGTAGTTTTATTTCCACAGCCACATTATCATAGCAATAAAAAGGGTTCAGTAAGTAGTCTGTAGCACTGTCAGAGAGAAACCCTAATGCTCAACACTAGCTCCAATGCTGTTACCGTAGAGACATATTTATTTGCAGGAACAAACGGTGCCTGAATATTGACAGTTCTAATTTTTTTAAAGAGATACATATGCCTTGTAAATGGCTGGACCTGTTGGTAGTCACTTCAATGCATAAGTTTGTTTTCTTGTAGTCACTCTGTGAGGACAGAGCCTTCCCTGCTAGAGTTCCCTGATGCTGCGTGTCCGTGGGATCCTGTGTACAACACCAGATTTGTTTACCTTTGTACAGAAACTCTGATAAAATGTCTTGTATTTAACACTCTTATTTAAACTTATTTAACCTTAACTTGTTAATTTTATATGATTTGGTTTCACCTGCACTGAAAGCAGGCCGGCAGAGACTGAGCTCACCCGCAACAGACTGAAGCAGGTGGGCGAGCGGAGGACTGGATGCTGCTGGCTAACACATTGTTTGTATTGCTCTTCCATTTTTAACTGTTATATTTGAGATGAGCATAAATTTTGCTTTTTTAATAAATGTTCAAAAGAAGTAAAAAAACAAAAAACAAAAACAAAAAGAAACTCAAATTCATTGACAGTTGCCTGCATGGCTATTCTAATTCCAAAGCACTCTGGTGTCCACTGAAACAATAACTACATGCTGCAACACTATCTTTACATTTCTTTCAAGATAAGGAGGTAATGGGACTGTGTAATTATAGGGACACTGGAACTGGCAGGATAGTTTGCCAGTGACTTGAACATACAGGATCATTTTCAGAGCCCAAAGTTTAGCTCTGAAGGAAGCACCAGCAGGTTTTCAAGCAGCTGAGACTGGTTTGAGGGTTCTTGCCCCCGTCAGAACACTCATTAGCACTGAAATTATGTGCTCAGGTAGCACCAATCAGAACCTTGTTTCTTCATAGTGCTATAGAAAGGGACTATATTTGAAAAATTATTCACAGCGTCAATGGAATATAGTGTTGCTGTCATAGGGGGTGATGAATGGACAACAAATAGAACAGATAAAATAGTAGACAAATGTATAGACATAAGCAAGCAGATACACAGACAGATATACAAGAATTATTAATTATAAAACTTTATATAAGTCATGGCTGTAATGTCACTTTCCTGGGAGGTAGAGTACAGGATCAAAAAAAAATCACATTCACATTTCTTGAACTGCATATCAATACTCCCCTCTTTCTGAAAAGAAACCATGATGTGTACATGGGCTCAGTTCCTTTTTTGTTCTATATGAAATAGAACTACTGTTGTCTAGTTTCTAATGTGAATTTGAGACAGTTACCCAGAATCACCTGGGAAGAAGGGACTCCAGTCAAGGAACTGACTAGCTCAGATTGGCAAGTGTGTGTCTGTGGGGCATCGTCTTGATTGATAATGCATGCAAGAAAGCCTGGGTTACTTGATGAAGAAAACTGAGCATGTGCCAGAGAGAGTCAGAGATGGAGCCAGCAGGCAGCTTTTCTTCATGGCTCCTGCCTCCAGGTTCCTGCCCTGAATTTCCTGAGTAATAGACCATGAGATGGAAATGAAACCAAATAAGTAGACTTTACCTTTGGTTCCTCCACTGGGCAGTAGCAACACAGGCACATGGCTTGGAAGTCTTCCTCTCTGATGACTGAAGCATCCTCACTGAGGCCATAGGAGGACACAGGTCCTCTCAGTCCTGTCTCTGGCTATCATCCCTGGCATCTTCATCACACTCTGTAGGTGGTGACTGCTCTCTCTTTGATTTGTTTGTACAACTTGATTGAAGAAAATTGAATTTATTACCAGGAGAGCTATTAGTAGCTATTACTACTCTTCATTGACAACTCATTATTTATTCAGTGCTATATCAAGCCCCCTAACAATTTAAATGAAAATTATAAGGTATTTTGAGATTCTATTTAGGAATTCAAAAGGTATTTGGCTTCTAATTTCTATTCTCTGAAGAATGAGAAAAGGTCATTTCTTTATTGACATGCAGAAAATGCATCACCTTTTCTTATCTCCTGATGATTCACTTTAATGCCAGTTCTCTAGCCACGTCAGTTATGAGCATAAAGTATACTCTGTAACCTCAATTCTCTAACAGTGAAGGGTTTAAACAAGAATGGATACTGCTAGAATAATGCCACTTCCTTTGATGTGACAGCTGAGCATTCATCCTGCTCTTCCTCCTCCTCCTCACACGGTTTCTTCACCATGCTAGAGCAGTGAGGATTGGTTTAGTCTCATAACCAAATTTGACTGAAGATACAGGCCATATAATATACATGCTCCAGTTTTTTTTTTTTTTTAAGTCTGAATCTTGGGCAAGTGTTATCTTGTAATTACTTTACAGGCTCTAAAAGTTTTTGCCCAAAGTTGGAAGATCTTGACTCTTCTGAGGTGAACATGTGGATGAATGGCGGGAAGTTGTAAACAAAAATTAAATAAAATTTAGAAAGGCAGGATTTGATAGGGGAGCAGCTGTAGAAGGAAATTAAAAAAGGAACAGTAACTTAAAGTTTATTCCAGTTATAATGCAGATTCTCCTGACTTTAAGGTAGCATCATTAGGCATACTTGTGAGTCCATTCCCAAAATATTCTGTCGCATTTATTGCTGTCTGTTTTATGGTTCCATGTGATCTCAGGCACTAGGGAGTCATCTGAGTTTGGATCACATAGCAGTGAACAAATGGTTGAAAGAACTTTAGAAACAGTTAAAACAGGAGAGCACTGTGATCTCAACTATCAAGACAAATGCTTTCATTTCTGTTAACATTTGCTTGATAAATCCTACTTGTAAACCAACTATAAGTGGTCTGAAGGTGCAGTCTGTAGGAAAATGAATTGTCAAAAGAATACAGCATCTTGATACGTTAGGTCATTAGGTCCCATACGCTGTCCCATTAGCTTGATACGCTGTCATTAGGTCCCATAATTGTGGCTCGCCAATGAAGCATATCTCCAACTGGACATGCAGACATTGTACTGGAGGGCCACAGGCCAAGTCACTAAATTTCTTATTAATCTGTTTCCACGTTGTAGCCACAGACTGTGCTTTTCACCCAGCTCTTCACTATCCCGGCGTGTACTCAAAGGTCAGATCGCCTTGGTTTGGGAGGAAGGACTTTCTGTTCTCACACTGGCGCTCCAGACACAGACACAGGTGCAGCCTCTTTACGCTTCACGAACGTGGCCGTTTATTGGTCAGCCAACACTGACATGTACTGGCTCACAAACCCCGTAAATATCTATCAGCTCAGCGCGAGTCGACAGTTGAAGGGGGCCGTTAGCCTTGTCCTGACAGCGGTTGCACCACTCGGCAGCCATCTTCCAGTTCAAACAGCATCTCCTTACTACATGGATCATGATCAGAGGTCTGCCTGGAGGGCAGGGCGGGAACTGAGGTAAGTCATGGGCCGAGGGGAGGGCAGACTTAGTGACTATATCAAAGCGAAATCACCGGATCTCTAGGTATCTGAGTTCCCCCAGGGCTTGTCCCTGGGCAGGCTATTCTGGGAATTTGGAACCGATGACTGGCTTTTTATTTTACATCCTGACTCCAGTTCCCTCTCCCTGCCTCCCTCTGCACCCATGCCAACCACTCCTCCTGTGTCTCAGTTCAGAAAAGGGTAGAAGTACCATGGCTGTCAACAGTACATTAACTGTCTTCAGAGTGATCTCTCAAAAAGCCTGCCATTTGTTGACATAAATGTTGGGGTTTTTGACAGTTATCACACTGAAGACAGTTGAGATTTTTCTATTTTTTTGGATAAGCAAGTAAACGAATATTTTGAGGTAGTGATTTAGCACGCATTGAAACCCTTAGTTCAATCAGGCATTTTGGCAGACACCTGCAATCCTATTCTTTAGGAGATAGCACACTCTTGTATTCTCAGCACTTAGAAGGTCAGACACTTGAATTCCGAGCATTTAGGAGATTGCACATACCTGAATCCCAGAATTTAGGAGGTTGCACACACATGTAATACCAGCACCCGGGGGTGTCACATACCTGTAATCCTAACCTTTAATCGGTTGGACACCTGTAATCCCACCACTTAGAAGGTAGCATATACCTAGAATTCCAGAATTTAGCAGGTAGCACAGACCTGTAATCCCAGAATTTTGTAGACATCACAAACCTGTAACCCCAACATTTAGGAGGTCACACACCTATAATTTCAGCATTTAGAACATTGCACATACATCGAATCCTAGCATTAAAGAAGTATCACACACCTACAATCCTACCACTTAGGAGGTAATATATACCTACAATCTCAGCATTCAGCAGGCTACAATCTCAGCATTCAGCAGGTAGGATACACCTGTAATTCCAGCATTTAGCAAGTAGCATCCAATGGTAATCCAGGCTTTTAGGGAGTAGCACACACCTGTAAACCCAGCATTTAGGAGGTAGGGGAAGAAGGAATAGACATTCAGGGTCATCGACAACTATACAGTGCTTCTGAAGTCTATTTGAGTACCATGAGACTGCCTCAAAACAAAACAAAACAAAAAATAGTAACAGTACTAAAGAAGCAAAAAATCACATTCATTTACATTTTTTAAAAGGGGGATTCTAAGCCTTCCATCTCAGATGGAAAGGTATCCTGGCAGTTGGGAGCCAATAGCACAAAGTCAGTGTAAATGTTACAGCTTTGCAGCTCTGCACCAGCAGATGTCTTACAGCTCTGCTTAAGGGGAAAGTTTTTCTAATGTAAGTGTAACAGTTCTGCTCAGGTCCCATGAATTGCCACAGTTCTGCTTTCTTCAGTAAAAAGGTCATATCACACAACAAACCTTACTCAAGAGAATTTATTGGGAGGGAAGGATCCAGGAGTGTGGCTGCCTTTAGACTGAGAAACAGCAGCAAACTGAATGGGGTTCAGGGCTTATATAGGGCTTCCTAGGATGGTGAACAGAGCTTTTGAAGGTCTTTGGGGATTGATGGGTCTTGTGGACGAATTCTGGGTCATGCACAGGGATTGATAAGATTTCCTGTGCAGAGAATGTTAGGATTCTGTAGTATGATTCCTGGGCAAACTCAAGGATTGGTAGGATTTCATGTCCTTGGCCTTAGTTTGGGGTTAAGTCACAGCCAGGAGTTTTTTTTCTTGGCCCTTTTACCCTACATGGATAAGAGATTTATTTCAGAACCAAATATGAGTGACTGTGACCCAGCAAACACACTGCTTTACTCTGCAACAAGATTCGTGTCCTCTGATCTTTACAGCATGAGCATTCATCTAGGATTAGGGAAGTAGTAACTAGATATACAGTGTGCAATTTTCAGAGAAAAATACCTACATCAGGAGTTCAACAACCTCCCCCTCCTTAAAACTACCTGTGTACTCCTAGCTAAGAATGTCTGAAAATAGTTCTTACTAATGTTCATTTGTGTCTCTAGACTCAGCAAAAAGAACAAAGGCGGCACTGATCCTTACACACTTTGGGAATGGACCCAGGAACTGCCTTGGCATGAGGTTTGCTCTCATGAAACTCGCTCTCATCAGGGTCCTACAGACATTCTCCTTCCAGTTTTGTGCAAGCACAAAGGTAAGGGAGAAAACTCTCCGTACAATACATTTTGTGAGAGGTCATTTTTCTTAACTAAGTATTCTCTAATTAATAAAAATGGAATGTATATGCTTATTCAGTGCTTAATAATTGTTTCTCTGGTCAATCAAACTATCTGGAGCTTGATAAGAGCCCAGGGGATTTTTCTCTCATCTGCATAAAGTTTTCAAAGCAGTATGTACTTGTGTCCATGCACTTTATGCCCTATAAATCACTAAAGGGAATAAAGAATAGAGCCAGTGAGATTTTTCTCTTAGGCCCTATAAACATCAGGTGATTAATCAATATTTTACTAAGAAAATGTTTGGGAGATTGCTTTCACTGTGCTGTCTTGCCAGAGTCTAGATAATATGTGTTTACAATCGAAGTTTTATGATGTGCCAAGTAGTTTTGATGTGTTTGGAAAGCATCTTTGTTTTTAATCAACCTTATCTATTTTCTTCTGCAGTTGGTTGTGGTTCCCTTCTTTTTTTCTCACTGTGTTTGTTCAGGCCCCTTGGTGTTTAGTAGGTGAGGGCTTCTTTAACTACAAAAATCAATTGTCCTAAAGATTGTATTCAAGGTAACATCATACATGAAGTGTAAATTTCCCTCATGAGTTTATCATCAAGCAGTTTGTGTCCTAAAATTTCTAGACTCAAATTTACTTTTGAATAAAGGCGAATTACCTTTTAGATAAATTGTCCAGATTAAGACAAGCTTCATTTTCTGTTCTTTATGAATGGTTACAAATTGACTACAGTGTCTGTGCATAGTATTATCAACAGTGTATTGTAAAGGAAATCATATGTCTGTGGCTGAAATATGGAAATTCATCTTCTCTGCCACCTGAGGCCATCAATTACATTTTTGTTCTTATTAGATAAATGATTGTCTAAAATTTTATCCATTAGTTTAATGACAGTGACAGATAGTATGGTGACTCTAGCGCCACATGGTTGTGAAAGTATTGTAGTAACTTGACTTAGATTTATTTTGTTTATACACAGGAGTGAAACAGTTAGATGTTATGACAGATTTATTTGTTTTGGTGATCTCCTATGATGGTTAATCTTCTCCTTTTAGAGAGGCTGCCTTTGGAATCACCTGGGAGACATACCTTTTGATTGTGTCTGTGAGGCTGTTTCCATATAGGTTTAACTGAGGAGGACAGATTCATCCTGAGTCTGGGCAGCACCTTCTCTTGAGCTAAGATTCCTGACTAATTACAAAGTGAAGTTGAGGTTGAGCACCAGGATTTATTGGTTATGTGACCAACCAGTTCAGACACCTGTCTCCATGCCTTCCCCACCAGGATGGACTAAACTTTCAAAAGCCCAAATATATCATCTTGCCTCAAGTTGCCTCGTCAGGTACTTTGTCATAGAACTGAGAAAAGTCACTCATGGCCCTCCACATTGATTTCCATGGAAGTTCTACTGGCTCATATTCTAACCAGCAATGTATATCAGCTCTCTTCCCACCTCCTCCCTGGTAGCTCTTGTTTCCTTAGTATTACAATTCTGACTATGATGAGATGGGATCACTACACAGTCTTAAGTTGTATTTTGTAAGGATTCCTGGCATTCCACGTAGCTGAGCCTATTGGCTCAGGTGGGATGCATGTTGCACGGAGGCACGCCCCTAGGCGTGGCTACATAAACCCTGCAGCATTGAGTAAGGAAGCACCTCCCTGGACCATGGCTGGACCCGGAAGCACCTGTCTGGGCCCAGAAGCACCTGTCTGGACCCATGATGCATACTGTGAAGCACCTCCCTGGACTCATGTTGCATACTGGTACACGCCCCTTCCCTTAAAAGCGGCTGCAAGGGCGTGCTCGGCCCTTTTTCTTCTCTGTCTCCTGACTTCTGTTCTGCTCTTCTGTCCCTTTACCCGCCTGGGACTTTTCTCTTAAATAAACACCATGCGTGGCTTTGCTAGTGTGTGCTTGCTTTTACGCGCAGAACTAACATATTTCCCCAATAGCTTATGGTATTGAACCTTTTTGAATATATATTGATTGGTCTTTTGTAATTTATAAAAATATCTGTTCATTTATTGATATTTTTGATGTTTAATTTATAGAGTTCTTTAAGGACCTTAGGTATTAATCAGGTGACTGATGTATAGTTGGTAAAGATTTTCTCCCATTTGCCAGTCTATCTCCTTACGCTGGGAATTGCTTCCTTGCTGATGGAGTGTGGTTTTCATTTCATGAAGTTCTATTTGTTGATTCTTTAGATTATGTTGCCATTGCATTTTTTTTTTCAGAATGATCTTGCATATGCCCATATCTTAAAGTATTTTCTATAGCTGCTTCTCCAGTGGTGCCAAGTCTCTTAGGGTCTTTGATCCAATCAGAACTGGGCTTTGTGCCATATGAAAAGATGAGAATCTAATTTTATCCATGATATGTGAGTATTTAGATGCATTTATTTTAGAAAATTCATTTTTATCCAGTGTATGTTTTGACATCTTTGTCAAAAGTGAGTTGGGGTATGGAGAGAACTTGCTGTTCTGGCAGAGGACCCAGGTTTGATTTGCAGGAGCTAAACTGTCAACTCACAACTACTTGTAGCTCCAGTTCCGGGTATCCAAATTCTTCTTCTGTCCTCCAAGGGCACACACATGCATAGTCATATACTGACTGAAATATGGACTTGTCCAAGTTCTGAGATCAAATATTCTGCCAAATCCAGAATTACTTCTTTCTTTTTTGGATTATTTGGGTATTTGGGAAAATTTCGAGTTCTCATATGAAATGTAGACCTGTTTTCTTGTTCTCTGAAGATATCATTACAATTTACATGAGAATTTTCTAGAATTTATGGATAGAGTTTGACACTGTAGATATTTTATCTTTAATCTTGTTAATATGTATTATGAGATATTTTCTCGTTTTCTAGTATCTTATTTTTTCAATGTATAATAATGAACCTCCCTAATTATGTTTTAAAAGAGACTGTAGATGGGATCCCTCCTTCTTAACTTCTAAGAAATGCATAAAGTTTGATTTCCAAATAAAATAATGAAGACTTAAAATTTCAGGTAAAAAAGTAAGTTGTCAAAAGTTAGGAGAGATGAAGTCAGGCCTGGTGACTCATGACTTTAATCCCAGCACTCAGGAGGCAGAGGCAGCAAATGTCTGGGTTTGGAGTTGATCTGTTCTGTGAAGAAGCCCTGTCTAGAAAACAAAACAAAACATCCAAACACTTAGGAGAGGATGAGAGATGGCTCACTGTCCAGAGGACTGGCTGCTGCTTTGCCAGAGGACCTGGATTCCCTTCCCAGCACTCACACTGTAGCTCATAACTATCGGTAACTCCAGTCATAGGTTATCCAGTTCCTTCTCCTGCCTTCTTTGGGCACAAATTGTGCATGTTATACACAAACATGTAGACAAAACATCTGTACATATACATTAATATCAGGAGGGGAATGTCAGAGTTTCCTTGTTTGTGTACATTCTGTGTATGGCTCTGGTGGGAACACTCACTGATACCTTAGTATCTTTAGCTTGTATCTGTTTGCTTCTCTCCTGAGATGAGAGGGGCACATGTTTCTGTAAGTCTTGTAGGGTACTGTGGAAAGAATAACTGGTGACAAGAACCAGAGTCTCAACCAAAACTGCCTTGGGTCTGAATGCTTCTCCTTGTGACTTTTGCTTTGGAATGGCAGATGCTGAATGCTGTGTACAGGAGCACCAGAGGGAGTTTCTTCTTTCCTATCAGCTTTGTCAACAATATAATACTTCTGTTGCTGTGATTAAAATCAACACAAAACAAAACTAAAAACAACAAGCCTCTGACCAAAAGTGTCTTAAGAGAGGAAAGTATTTATTTATCTTAGGATGAATAAGCAAGCAAATAAATAAATAGATAAAAGCAAATAAATGAATAATTTAACTTTAAAGTTTATCATTGAGTGAAGTCAAGGCAGGAATCTGAAGGTGCATTTTGCTGTCCCAAGCAGTGTTATGTCCAACAAAAAACCCTTTTCATAACTAAGTAGTAAGAATTACAGCAGGGATCAGAGAACACACTCCTTGCTAGATGATTTCCTGGCTGGCTTATACTCAGATAGCTTTCTGGTACCATTTATTTGCACCTGCCTAGGAATGGAACCTCCCACACTAGGTAAGCCCTCCTACATCAATTGATAATCAAGAAAATCTCTCACAGACATGCCAACAAGTCAAGCTGATCTAGGTAGTTCCTCAGTTGAGGCTCTCCTCAGATGATTGTAGGTTTGACAAGTTTACAGTTAAGTCTAGTGGTGTTAATACACCAAACAGTGTTGTGAGGCAGTGGTCTTATCAAACTACTTACATTCACCAATTTCTTTCCCTAAAGATAAATAGTTACATATATCCAGCAAGTGCAGAATCATGCTCTCTCATGTGTTGAGGTGTAGAATTATGCTCTCTCTATGATGAACAGTGGAGCAGCGATCCCAGGAAATAAAATGTTTTGGTCTCATCTGCACTAAGAGGACCAGATGCGGCAGCTTTGCTATGAAAACTCTGCAGACTCTCTGCAGACTCTTGGCAGCTTGCATCTGGCTTGGCTAACTGAGGACTACACTCTGCTACTATATTGAGTTCCATTTGAAACATTGTGCAAAAGTCACTAGTGGGCCTTTCCATGTTAGTAACCACAGGGGCCCTGCTTGAAAAGGGAGCCCTCTGTAGTGGGTGCAATTGTAGCAAAAGTGACAGAGAAGACAAGGAAAGCCAATATGCACATTTCCTTGAAGGCCACCAGGCCAAGAGTCCAAATGGAGAAATGTCTCATTCTGATTTGTTAAACCTTTTCCCCTAGAACCAAGTCACTCTGAAAATCACCCTGCAAAGGAAAGAAACAGTAAAGCATTATCACCAACTGCTTGGAAGATATGACTGCAACACACAGCCACTCATCTTGCAAGTAGCTAACACTGGACAGTTTAACAGCCACATGGCAAGTCTGCCAAATCTGGATGGACAAGAGTAAAGACTCTCACAGCTCAGAGAGAGGTGAGATACTATTTCAGGGTTATATACTAGTTACAGAGTATTTTCTGGTGTGCAGCACAGTGTGCTGTGTTTAGTGGAGCTTAAGTATCACACAGTAAGTACTCAACAAATCCAGAAGAATGTGCAGAAGCAATAGCACAGTTAATAAAAAAGTTACTAAAGCTACAGCATAATACTAATATGTGGGTGCAGTAATCACATGCCTTTTAACACACTTCCATATGGTACCCTAGCTATCCATCTTTTGCCTGGCATTGTGGGATTCAGTCATTCTTGTCAAACTTAGAGTCATCATCTGAGTCACTGTAGTCCATAGTAATGCCTATAGACAAGATTTTGGCCACATTGATCCTGACAACTTCCTATTTGTCTTCCTGCTCATGTTGCTTCTGCAACTTTTTTAGCTGGATTCCTGAAAACACAGTGTGGGGAGGAGAATGAGTCTCTTTGCTAGCTTTTAGCAAAGGGAAATCAAACAGGTCTTCCTGTTTCTACTAAGTTTACAAATACAAGTTGGTATCCATCTGCATGCAGAAAGAATGTGTACTAAGTCTACTGCCAAAAATAGAACCCACTTATAGCTGTGTCATAACACAATATTCAGGGGATTTCACTTGGATCACTTTAATTATTTCTCTTTGACAGAATTTTAGATTTACTAGGTAACTATAACATATTAGTTGTCCTTACAATGTTCAAACAAGCTCTCCTAATCTGTCATATACATAGATACACACACACACACACACACACACACACTTTCATTTACTATACTACTAAAATAATCCATATGTTGTTTCCTAAAGGATAGATAAAAAAGTTATCACAGATGAACACCATTAGTATTTCCCCTATAAATATTATCCAGTTGCCACCACTAAGCTAATCTACTGGGACATTTTTCCTGGCTTGAGTCCAAGCATCTCCTGATCCATTTTTCCAGTCATGTTGTACTTCATACTGTTATATGTATTCTTGCATTGGCATCTTCCCATTGCTTCCTCAGTTCACTGAAGTGTTTGTATCTCAGGAATTTGATTTTTGTGTAATCTGTCCTGGGTATGTCTGTGTCTCAGAAAGCCTCTGTTGGTCCAGTCTGTGTTCTTGGTCAACCTGGAGGTAGGATATTCTGTGTCACAGTGACCTCTCTTAATCTAGTAGGTGATGACACACTGTGGGTCTCAGGTGACCACATTTGATCTCCTAGGTGCTGAGAAATGGAGCCGTCAGGAAGCTGTACTTGATCCAAAAGGAACTCTTAGTCTGATGTGGGTCAGTGGTCTCTTACCTGTTAGTCTGCTGTGGCCTGGGGATCTGTGCATTTTATGTTGCTACTGAGGTCTTGGTATGATGATGTGAACTGGGAAATGGGGCAGGGCTGAAATTTGGGGTGTTTAATGAGGTGTGTTTTACTGGAGCTTCTGTCTTTCAGGGTCTTTCTCTGCTAGCCTGGAATTAGGGCAGAGATGAGTGGTGTTGGAGTTTAAAGGCCTGTGTCTCAGGGCCTTTCTCCAGGAGACCAGTGTCTCTGCCTGGGCTGGGCCTCACACATGTCTTGGTTCACTGTGGGCCAGGGGTCTGTGTGTTTCCAATTGCTGCTGAGCTTGTAGGCTGTTGGTGTTGTTTGCAGAATGGAGTAGGGTTTGGAGCTGGGGTGTCCAGTGAGGTGTGTTTTACTGGGGCTTCTGTCCTATAGGGTTTTTTCCTACTGGTCTGGGTTTAGAAAAACAGAGCTGAACTGAGGTGAGGTTTTAAGGGCTGTGTTGCAGGGCCTTGGTGCCCAAGACCTGCATATCTACCTTGGCTAGGTGGTGGGGGTCACACATCTCTTGGTCTGCTCTTGGCTTGTTGTCTGTGTGTTTCTGGTTGCTGCATTGTTTGTAGGCTGTTGGCCTGGGTTGGGTAAATGGCAAGGTTCTGGTGCTGGGTGTGTCTAGTGTGATGGGTATTTTGGAGCTTCTATCCTACAATGGCTTTTTCTCTAGGCCAGAATTTTGGGCAGAGCTGAGTGTAGTGGTATTCCAAGGGCTGTGTCCAAGGCTTTGGTCCAGGATGTTGGGATCTGTGACTGGGCTGGGCATGGTGTCACTTAACTCTTAATCTGTTCTGGACCAGTGGTCTGTGGGTTTCCAGTTGCCACTGAGGACTCCAGATAAAGAAGTGGATTGGGAAATAAGGCAGAGTTATGGAGCTAGAAGTGTTTAGTGAGTTGAGTGTCACTGAGGCTTCTGGACTCTAGGTCACAGACTTTATGCATGGGTTAGGTATTGGGGAAGGGTTTTGGAGCTGGGGGTTTCTAGTGAGCTGGGTTTTACTGGAGCTTCTGGCCTGCAGGACTTAAGGAAGAACTGAGTGGAGATGGGGTCCAAGGGCTTTGCTCAAGGCCTATGGTACTGGAGACTTGGATCTCTTTGTGAGTGGGACATTGTGTCCCTTACCCCTTCCTCTCCTGTGGGCCAAGTGTCTGTGTGTTTCTGGTTCTTGGTGAAGATTCCTGGTGACAGAGAGGTTTGGGTTGAGTGTCATGGTTTTGTTGCTGGGTGTGACCAGTGTTTCGTTGGGACTTTTGAACTGCAGGGATTTTCCTGCTGGTTTGTATTTAGGGCAAAGCTGAGTGGGGGTGGGGGGTGTCTCAGGGCCTTTGTCCTTAAGATCTGGTTATCTGCCTGGGCTGGGTGCATGTCACACATCTCTTAGTCTGCTGTAGGTTGGGGGTCTGTGTGTTTCTGATTGCGACTAAGTTTGTAGGCTGTTGTCTTGGCTTGGGTAAAGGGGCAAGCTTTTGGTGCTGGGGGCATCCAGCATGATGGATTGCATTTGGAGCTTCTGTCCTACAGGGGCTTTCTCTTCTGGCCTAATTTTAGGGCAAAGCTGAGTGCGTGTGAGATTTCAAGGGTTTTGTCCCAGGGCATTGGTCCCAGAGACCGGGATCTCTGCCTGTGCTGGGCAGGGTGTCACTCAATTCTTAGTCTGCTGTGGGACCAGGGTCTATGTATTCTTCTTGTTTCTAAGATGGCCTGAAAGGGTCCTTTTTTCCATTATCTTTATGTTTGGCCCAGATCTGCTATTTACAGGTAGACATGATTAGATAGTACCCAAGCATGTAGACCTGATGTCCTTGAATCATAACTGAAAATGAGTAAACAATAAATTCTTATCAATAACAAAATTTTGGAAAAATCAATAACCAAAACAGTAATAAAATTATTCAATGACATTAAAGTAAGTATTAACAATGTAAACAACAATAAAAAATTAAACCAAATGAAAGGCAAAATTAACAATAAACAGAACAATAAGAATGAAGTAAATCTTAAGGGGATATTCACCATGAAAGCAATAAGAAGAATTAAATTATTTAAAGTAATTAATTCTCTAAGAGGGGAATGGGAAGGAGACCTTATACATGGAGCTGGTTCTGGGTGGGTCTATGGTCATTCTACTCCCTAACTATATGTCAACTTCAGGCAGAGGAAAACCGAGCTCTGGTGCCCCTAAGTGCACAACAACACTGAGAAATATCTACCTGTCTGTTGGTACATCTGCAGCCACATCCAGAGTTGTCTGTGCATCAGCTGATGTGGACAGAGGTTGATCTAAAGTCAGAAGCTGTCCTGGTCCAGCTTCTGACACTGATTGTTCCCCAGCTCCTGGGTCATGACCTCTGTGTTCCCTGGGAGTTTCAGATCCCCCTGTGTCCCTGTCACGGAAGGTGGTCTCAGATTCAGAGACTCTTTCATCTCTGACACATTCTGCTTTTTGGCTTCTGGAGTTGTGAATTTAAACTGGACACCACCTAAGACAGAAAGAAATGGACCATTAGTGAAAGTGCCCTAGAAGTATCAGGATGGGGTGAGTTCCCTGAGATGGCCTCACTAGTCCAACAGGGTCTGTTCATGTGAGAAAATCCCAAAACCTTTCACCCAATGAGAAGACATTTCACTGGTGCACAGCTCTTGTTCCAGGCAAGGGCATCTAGATAATTCCCTCATGTAACCCATCAGGGACCCACTACCTATCTTTACAGGCACCTACCCCAGGCCTCCTCACCCTTTTTGGACTCCTGCTCCTCCAAGACCCCTAGGAGCTCCTCAGCTTGGAGGGTGACTTGGAAAATTGATCTGGATGTAATCTAAGAACCTCTTCATGGTATTTAGGTCTGGATAGTCCAGGAAGTCCTGGGGGTGATGCTGCAGCCATGTGGACAGAAACATCTGTATGGCAGTGCTGAGAGGAACATTTTGAGGGAAGTAGATTTAGAAGCCTTGCCTTGCATCACCAGCACAGCAGGTTCCTTTGTTGAGAAAATGCTGCCTAGCCCACTTGTTGCTGGGCATAGTGATCAGGACATTGTGGCTGTATGGAGAGGGCTTTAGATACTTTCTGTACCTTGGCGAACAAACTGGGCAAACTGAGCTGGGCTGTGGTGCAGATGGATTCCCCTAGGGCCCTTTAGCTTCCCTCAATCCCTCTGGTCCATGGAACCAAAAAGACCAATGAAGATTTCTGGTCTTGTCCACTAGTGCATGAAGTCTTTGGTACGTTCCCTCTAGTAGGATTAGCCACCCCAAACATCCCACCGTGCAGGTAAGCGCTTCTTTCCCTCATCAGCCAAGCCCACTCACGTCTTTTTTTGCTGGTCCTTCTAACAGACAGAGCAGAAAGATCCAGACCTGTGGCATATCATGTGTGAGTTACTGATAAGTCCACGTATCCCCAACCCACCAAGAGATTGAGAGGAAGCTACTTGAATCTGGTGCCAATACAGAAACCAGAATTGGGATAAGGCCATTGAAGGCCCTTGTTGTGTTCTGGCATCCATGCTGAAGGTCTGGAAATAGGCCTCTGATCTCAGCTCTTCAGGGTCTTTATGCGATGAGGGTACCCTAAGCTCCTCCTTGCTATGTTTCTTGGTTGGTACAGGCTTTGTGGTGGGCCTGAGGGCCCTTATCTTCTTTCATTAATTTCATCAAAACTAGATAGTGTCTAGACCCTTTTATAAAAATGGGAAAGGGGCTCTGCTCAAGGCATAAGACAGGATAGCCTTTGACATTTCTAGGGGAAAGTGAGTGACACAGTCTAGAGTCATCTCTCCCATCCCCATTGTTGGCCATGTCACTGAAGGTCCAGCCCCAGGACCAATGTTGCCAGTGTAGAGTCCTATGTGTCTTATGAGAGCATACAATCCCATAGAAGAGTGGGGCCATCCTAAAACCGAAACCAGGAGGCTTGAGGGCCTGAAATGGTGTGCAGCCACTCATGTTTGCAATAAGAGGTCCAGCATCTTCCAGGTGGTGGTAAACTTTGTGTAGACTTCCAGGATCAAAGCAATAAACATGTTGTCCTCATTCTCAATGGCAGTTGGAATGAAATTAATGACCTCTTGTAGGAAGTTTGGGTTGCATCAGTCAAAATTTGGTGGCTTATAAAACCCCGTTTTCCTCTGAGGAAAGACCAATGAAGGAAGGAGAATTTAAACGTGAAAACTCAGAGACACTCACAACCTGCTATTACTATACATGGAATTGAAAAGCAGGCATAAAGAGTGTTCCTCAGTGTTCTCCTAGGAACATAGACCCAGGGAGAAACTGAATCAGGAAAACTAGAATGGTTTCCTGCTAGAGGCTGGCCTGTGTTACCTTGGGCTCCCTGTTGAAAAATGGCCAGAGGCATTGAAGAAGAGAGTGCACCCATCTTCTGCAAAGGTGGTCAAGGCCTTAACCTTGAGCTTGTTGGTCATCAGAGCAGCCAGAAGTCTGGCAACAGGAGAACATCCTCAATATCTAAGTGCCCCTAGAGACTGGGGTCAGTTGAGGCTTTGCTATATAAGCTCTGTAGACTCTGGGCAGCTTGCATCTGGACTAGCTGAATGGGGTCTACACTATCAGGTCTGGCTATTTAAGTTTTATTTGCTACTGTGTTCAAAAGTCACTAGTGGGCACTTTGCATGTGAGTATTCATAGGGGCCCCTGCTTGAAAGTGGAAGTGAATCCCTCTGTTGTGAGAGTGAATGTAGCAAAAGTGTCAGAGCAGACAAGAAATGCTGAGCAAGCACATTTACTTGAAAACCAGCAGACCACGAATAGAGAAATGTCTCATTATGATTTGTCAAACTTTTCCCTCTAGAACCAAATTCATCAGGAAATTGTTCTGCAAAGGAAAGAAACAGTAAAGAATTGTCATCTACTAGTTGGAAGACATCACTGCAACATACAGCTACTCTTCGTTCAAATAGCTGACAGTGGGCAGTTCCACAGACACGTGGCAAGTCTTCCAAATCAGGATGAACAAGAGTGAAGACTCTCATCGGCAAGAGAGAGGCGAGATGCTATTATTGGATTATGTAATAGTTACAGGGTATTTTCTGACGTGCAGCACAGTGTGCTGTATTTAGTGACACTTAAGTATCACACAGTAAGTACTCAACAAATCCAGAATGTGCAGAAAGCAATAGCACACTGTTAAGAGAAAAGTTGCTAAAGCTACAGGGTGATACCACTATGTAGGAGATCACATATGCTTCTAACACACGACGTATGGTACTTGGGCTGTCCACATTCTGCCTGGCTTTGTGGGATTCAGTCATTCTTGTCAAACTACGAGTCCTTATCTGAGTCACTTTAGTTGATAGCAATGCTTATAGTCAAGATTGTGGCCACATTGTTCCCGACAATTTCCTGTTTCCTGCTCATGTTGCTTCTGTACATTTTCCACCTGGATTCCTAAAAGCCCAGTTAGGAGAGGAGAATGAATCTCTTTGTTAGTCTCTTGTGAGTAAAACCAACAGGTTTTTTTTTTGTTTGTTTCTACTGAGTTAATAAATAAATGGTGGTGTCTATTTGTGGGCAGAGAGAATGTATATATTAAGTCTATTTCAAAAAATATAACCCACTTATAGCTGTGTTATAATACAATGTGCAGGGAATTTAACTTGGACCACTTTAATTGTTTTTCTTTGAAAGAATTTTAGATTTATTAGTATCAATGAAACCAGGAGAAAAATACTATTAGTTTTTCTAACAACCATATTAGTTGCCCTAACAATGGAATAAGTTTTCTAATCTGTCACATATGTAGAAGTTCATGAGTGAATGCATGTACGCACAGACACACACACACACACCATTTTTCTCTGGACTATTCATGAGTTACATGGACATAACATTCTTATACTACTAAAATACTCCATATTTTATTTTCTGAAGAAAACATAAAAACAGAGTTATCATAGATATATAAACACCATTAATATTTCCCCGAACCCATTTGACCCTCAACTTGGTAAACTTCAACTTGGTCAGTGCTATGATCTTTATATCTACAAGCTTCATATAAGCATAGAAATGTGATGATCTTTTGGAGCATGGCAGTCTCTGGCTATGAATGCATTAGCTTAGCCAAATCTATACAAAAGCATGTCTAAAGTTTTCTATTGTCTTCCTATGAGAGGAAATACCCCTCTTAATATATTCTGGTTTTCAGAACTATCAATAACTTAGAGTAATTTTGAGATGTTTGGTTTGTTAATTTATATGTATTTCTGTGTGTGTGTGTGTGTGTGTGTGTGTGTGTGTGTGTGTGTGTGTGTGTGTGTTTTGGCCTGATTCAGTGAGGTCAGGCAGAGAAAGCTGTATCCCAGCACTGTCAAGGACATTGCAATAGTGGAGATTCCTACTGTTACAGACCAGCAACTCTTCCCAGTAATTTTCAGCCAAGGCATTTTCAACGAAAACTATACCCAGGAGGCCAAACAGTTCCCTAAGGCTCAAGAAGCTCTCTCAATATCCCAGAGCCTGCCACTGCACTTGATACCACAGTTCTGACTGGCTATGGATAAATGTTGCTGTACACAGGTCTTCCTGTAAAGCTCTGGGCCAATCAGGCTCCCTGTACTGAGTATACACAGTGTATATGACACCTCTTCTGTGTTGGGGATTATTGGTGTAGGCAAGACTTTTGCCTGGCCTGATATAAATGCTGCTGAAGAAATGGTGGGAGACACTGGCTCAGCACATGAATCTTCTCTGTCAAGTTCAGAGTTAACTTAGTTTTGTATAAAGCAAAACAATTGTTGACTGCTTTATCTCATCATGGAGAAATGTCATATTCCTTAATCTATCATTTGATGTGTTATTTCTAGTTTTTGGTCAAGTAGACCTTTCCAGAATTTTATTTTTATTATATTAAATTTATATTAAATGTAAATAAAAATTATATTTTTATTATGAGGCATTTCCTTCTGCCTGTAAAAAATTACAATTTTTAAGAAAGTAACAAATGATAGAATGTACAGTTATCTTTTGAAGACAGTGTAGCTAGCTGTCCCAAAGCAGTCTTCTCTATAAGGAAGTCTGTGACATGAGGTGTACACTCAACCTATTTGGTTTGCAGCTAGGAGGTCACTTCATGCATCACTTATGGGTGACTGTGCAGGGTGTGGATTGTTTGCCCCAGGGACAGAAGGATCATTCAACAGGGAGGATAAAAGAGATGAGGGGCCAGAAGGGCCAGGCAGAGAACCTTCTTTTACAAGCTGCCTTGGCCTTGGTGTCTCTTTACAGCAATAAAAATTGACTAAGACAGTTAGATTAACCACGACCTTGTAAGGAAAGTATAGAATTCTTCTGTATTCTGCCTTCACCCTGAACTTTGTCCTCCCAATGAATCTTCAGAATCTTCAGAAGCCATGGCTAATAATTACTGCCAAGGACTATTCCTGAGGCATTGTCATTGCCCAAAGACACCAGTCACATAGGGCTTCACTTTGGTGTGTTTGTGTCAACACACAACAAACGTTTATTGTCACATATTCTTTACAGCATTATACAGAATAATCACACATTATTTTAAAAAACACCTGTGTAGAAACAGGTTTCTGGCTCTTTCAGGTCAGAGATCCAGACCTTCCTGTGGCCACTTTTCCCCCAGAAAAATAACTCAAATGCTTATACTAATTTCATCCTGCTTGGCCCATGTCTCAGGTATAAAGCTAGCTAGCTCTTTCATCTTATTTCTATTATTCTGTCTTTCCATGTGGCCTGTGACTTATCTATTTTGTTATATGTTGATTCTTTGGAAGATGAATCATCTCTGTTTTATTCCACCCTTTTTCTCCTACCTAGGATCCAATTTCCCTGCCTAACTATGGTGCCTGATATAGGCCAAAACAGTTCCTTTATTTAAGGAATGATAGTCTCCGCATACAGAAAGACATTCCCATATCATATCACTTCACCTTTTCTGTCTTATCAAAAAGGAAAGTTTCAACTTCAACATAGCAAAATTACTTATAACAAAACAGCTATCAAGCAACAATTATAGTTACAATATCTAGTCTATTTGTATAAAGAAAATGTTCTGTCATCTACCCTATCTTTGTGAGTCTAAAGTTTCATATCTAATATACCTTTTATAATAACTAAAGAAAACTACTCATATCTAATCTTTAACTACATCAGAGACCACAGAAGGATATAATATTACCTGAGTAAACAGAAAATGCAAGCAACTTCCAAAATCTAGAAATGACCGAGGTGACACTTGTCTGGCTGAACAGTCACTCAAAGCTCCTTTGTAATGTTGGGAAATCCTTCTTCAGTCTATGGGCCCAGAGTCTCTCCCACACCTTTCAGGGAAGCAGGAAAATTGAAGGACTGCTTTGCCCATTCTGCATACCTCATTAGTTGCTTTTCCTTGTGTCCTGAAGGATGTCTGGCAGTTTTCTCTGCAAAACAGGAATCCGAAGGACCATCTTAGCTTCTTCTGCCAAAGTTCAGAGGTCAGTTTTCTATGGGTCCTTCATGTTCAGTTTATACAGCATACTGTCAAGCAGCCAATACAAGAACAGTGTCTTGTCCAGTGGCTAACTGTTGCCACAAACAAAGTAAATTCCATATGGAGTTTCTCCAATGCCCATCATTCTCTGAAGTAGATTGGTGCTGCCAGGAGGAGAACGGTCTCACTGTCCAGAAAAGTCTAATTCTTTAAAATGCCATATTCTGTATGCTTTTGAAGTATTTGAAGGCTACCTATTTAATGGAAATATATCTATCTATACCTAAAAAAAACTAACATGATGATAAGTTTGGTTATCACAGATGGCTATTAATCTGCATTTTTTAATTACACATTACAATTTTAAATGAGCTGCATAAACATATTTTAAATGAGAGTAGAAAAATACATACAGAATAACAAAATTGACCATAAATTTGTATCCATAAACCAAAATACATACCAATGTAAAATATTTTGAGATTAACAGCTGATTTTTAGATTAATGTAAATTCAATAATCTATCTTTTAAAAATTAATCATATACCATATTTTCTTTTTCTTCTTAGAAAGAGATTGACTATGACCATTAACCATTTATAATGGGAACAAACATTTATAAACAATATTTTTAAAATTTGGGTATAGTTTTCTTTTTTATTTATTATGAATAAAGTCATATTTTTTATCCATGTATATCCTTGTTCAAGTTCCCTTTCCCCTCCCACCCCTCCCAGTCACTCTCTCTTTTCCACGTCACTTCATCTCCTCCCCAGCAAGGGCAGGAGGTCCCAAGGTACCAATGTGGCTTAGTCCAGCACCCCTGGCAGATCCACTTTCCTCACCCCAACATCAAGAATGGATCAGGTGTTCCTCTTAAGGAAGTGGGATCTAAGGTGTTTCAGATCCCAAGTTGTTCAGTGGTTGTGATTTACAGCTTGGACATGCTTTGCTTTTTTCTTTTCGTTTAAAGACCACTAATGAGTGAGTACATCCCCTGCTTATCTTTCTGGGTTTGTGATACCTCGCTCAGGAGGATATTCTCCAAATCCATCTATTTCCTTGCAAATTTTAGAATATCATTTTTTCTTACTGTTTAATAGTACTCCATTGTGTAGATGTACCACAGTTTGTTAATCCATTCTTCAGTTGAGGGGCATCTAGGTTGTTTCCAGGTTCTTGCTATTACAAATAATACTGCTATGAACATAGTTGAGCTAATACCTTTGTAGTGTGAATGTGCATCTTTAGGGTATACACCCAGAAGTGGAATTGCTTGATCCTTGGGGAGATTGATTCCCAGTTTCCTGAGAAACCTCCATACTGCATTCCAGAGTGGCTGAACAAGCTTACACTCCCACCAACAATGGAGGAGTGTTCCCCTTGCTCTGCAACCTTTCCAGCATAGGCTGTCATCTGTGTCTTTTATCTTAGCCAATCTGACAGGTGTAAGGTGGTATCTCAAAGTTATTTTGATTTGCATTTCTCTGGTGGTTTTTCTATTACTACTTCCTGCTGATTAAGGGGCACTGGCAATCTGGGTTCTGAACATGGATCATCTTAGTCTTGAAGCTGATGTGACATCACTTTTTGTCAGAGAATTTTCAAGTGGTCTTGGCTGATGAAACCATATTTGACTGAAAACAGTCCAGTTTCTCATCTTCTATGGAAACAAAAGCAGAGACTCTTTTCAAAGCAACACATCCTGAAACACAAATTTCAGAGTCAAGGTATCTTTAAAATATATATGGTTGTTTCACTTAGCAGCCTTTGTAATCATTTTCTTTGGGCAGTTAGCTCATTAACAGCTAAAAATTAAAAAAAAAAACAATAATAACCATAATCCAAAGTTTTTGTATATTTTCCATCTTTGGCTTTTTATATTTTTATTCCTTTATTTCTCTTTTCAAGGGCTTTCTCTATTTGTTTTCTTTTTCTCCCAGTCAGCATATTCTTTTTCATACACATTTTAACTCATTGAAAGGTTTTCTTCATGGGAATCTTTTATTGCATATCAGTAATCGTTTTCTAACCAGAAGAGCTTTTAAAATTCTAGAGTATACAGCACTGTTGTGCCTGTTGACTGCACCCTGCTTGGCAGCTTTTCAGCATGGTGGAGGTGCCAGAGCCATGGCTGACCTTCCCAATTCTGGGAAGCCATATTTAAATATTGTGGAGTTATTTACCAACCCCACTCTGGGGAATCTTAGGGTCCACACTATCTAGAGCACCTTCCCTGCGGCTCACTCCACTTAAGTGTTTGGTAGCAGAGTTTCTTAAAGAGACACACAGTTTTTGCCACTAAAGCTGAGTCGGGAAGCTTCTATTAAAGGAGCCATGCCTCTGCATGCCACCAGCAATAAGAGCAGTCCCAGAAAATGCTATTACCAAGAAACCATCTTTGACTCTGTTCCCTTTTATTCAGTATAAACAGAAACTTTAAATTCATCATATGCAACTTGTTGCTTTTACCGAGTTTTCTCTGAGACTTTGGGAACCAGCCTTTTCCAGCCTACTATGGACCCACTATTTTGAAATTCAAGCCTGAATGCCTGTACTATGACTCCATCAAAAACTCAACTGAGAAGCTGCTTTTGGCTATCTGTGTCTATGCTCTAGAAACTTTTAAAAGCTTTCTCAGGCTTTATGTGGGTGTTTGCCCCAAATTGGGATTCCATCTATAGAATGAGGTTTCTGGCACTGTCTGGCTAAAGGTCTAGACTCACCCGGGGCCACTTTTCCAATGATTCAGACACTTATACTAATTTTATCCTGCTTGGCCTATGTCTCAGGCATATTGATAGCTAGCTCTTTCATCTTAATTTGACCCATTTCCATTAATCTGTCTTGCCAAGGGGCCTATGGTTTATCTATTTCATTACATGTTTCTTCCTGGGCGGGTGGAACCTTTTCTCTGACTCCACCCTTTTTCTCTCAGTGGCTCTGATTTCCCTGCCTATCTACACTGCCCGATAGAGAAAAAAACAAAAACAAAACAAATTTTTTTTTAATTTGAAGAATGATAGTCACAGCATATAGAAAGACATTCCAACATCACCTC
The DNA here is from genome assembly GCA_004025045.1 of Sigmodon hispidus. Classification (NCBI taxonomy): domain Eukaryota; kingdom Metazoa; phylum Chordata; class Mammalia; order Rodentia; family Cricetidae; genus Sigmodon; species Sigmodon hispidus. The sequence continues at coordinate 21,486 of PVIH01014634.1, read as the reverse complement.
TTTGTTATCCATTTTGCCAGTTATGAAACAAGTGTTCAAATACATTAGCCCAGAGGCTAACATTTTCTCTTCAAACCAACACACACCCTAGACCAACTTGGTAAACCAGTGAGTTAACTGTCACAGTTCCAGGGTTGTGGATGAAGAGTTACAGGAGCAGGGACCCTTGGAAGGCAATTGCTGCACAACACAGCCAGTCACACATTGACCTGAGAAATCTGACATCAACCAGACCCTCAGCTTTGAGAAATTTGTATAGCTTTCCCAACTATTCCAGCTATGCTACATGTATCTCTGGAAAAATGATTTCGTCTTAGGGTCTTTACATTGTCTGAACAAGATCTCTAAAGACATCTAATCTTGATTATTTAGTATGTCAACTTGTAGTTATGATAAAAGATTCCCTATTCCCAGGTAGCATCATACCATAGTCCTGAGTTTAAGGCACAAACAGGGACATGGGCCTTGTATAGGAAACTACAATCAAAAAGTTCCCCAGAAGAACAACTTACAGGTTTCCAGGAAATTGTCAGTGTAGAAAGGGCTTTGCTCCACTGGTCTCATGGATATTCAGTTGAGGTTAGTATTAGGGTAACAGACAGAAGAAACAGCATGCATTTATGATTCATGATGGATTTCACTTTGAAGACCAAAGGAAACTCTTTTTTTCTATGAATTCTACTGTTTATTTCCTTTGAACATCTCCAGGCAACAGTGTATCACTTCTGTAACCTAACATACACAGCAGTCTGGGTTCTGGAAAATGGCAAGGTCGTGGTGGTGGGTGTGATGGGTATTTTGGAGCTTGTGTTTTGCAGGAACTTTCCTCAGTGGCTTAGACTCAGGGCAGTGCTGCAAGAGGTAGAATTCCAAGGGCTGTGTGTATTTTGTCCAGGAGATTGGAAACTTGGAGCTAGGAAGGGAGTCACTCACCTCTTAGCCTGTTCATGGACCAGAGTTGTGTGGATTTTCAGTTGCCACTGAGGACTCCAGATAATGAAGTGGGTTGGGGCATGGGGCAGTTTTATGGGGCTAATAGTGTCAAGGGGGTTGGGTTTCACTGAGGCTTCTGAGCTGTTTGTTACAGGCTGTATGCATGGCTTGGGTAATGGGGATAGGTTTTGGAGCAGAGTGTTTTCAGGAAGTTGGGATTCAGTGGAGCTTCTGTCATGCAGGAGCTTTCCCTGCTAGCCTGGACATAGGAAAGAACTGAGTAGAAGTGGGGTCCAGGGTTGTGGCTCTGGGCTATGGTCCAGTAGACAGAGATCTATCTCTTCCTTGGCTGGGTAATGTGTCACTCACCTCTTCCTTTCCTGTGGGCTAAGGGTCTTTAGGTTTCTGGTTCCTGCTGAGGTCTCCTGATAACAGAGAGTTATGGGTTGAGTGGCATGGTTTTGTAGCTTGGTGAGTCCAGGGTTTTGCTGGGTCTTGTGTCCTGCAGAGACTTTTCCTGGGGGTTTGGATGTAGAGCAGAGCTTAGTGGATGTGGGGAGTTAAGGTTTGTATCCCCAAGATCTGGTTATGTGCCTGGGCTGAAAGGCATCACACATCTCTTACTCTGCAGTTAACTGGTGGTCTGTGTTTTTCTGGTTGGTTGAGTTTGCAGGCTGTTGGCTTGAGTGCGTTTAAGTGGCAGTGTTTTGGTACTGGGTGATTAGAGCCTGATGGGTTATATATGGAGCTACTGTCCTGAAGGGTCTGTTCCTTTTGGCTAGGATTTTGGGCTGAGCAGAGTGGGATATGGAATTCAAAATATTTTATCTTAGGGCATTGGTCCTATAGACAGGGTTCTCTGCCTGTGCTGGACAGGGTGTCACTCACCTCCCAGAATGATATGGACCAGAGTTCCATGTGTTCTTGTTTCTAAGATGGCCTGCAAAGGTAATTTTTTCCATGATCTTTATGTTTGTGTCAGATCTGTTATTTACTGCCCCGACCAGCGGGACTTCAACACGGGAGACCACCTACGAGAGAGAATGAAGGGAAGGGAGACGCAAAGGAAGGCAGCAGGTCAAACGGGATTCTGATCGAGCTGCAGTTTTATTACGATTCTATACATGCTTATATAGTTCTAAAGCAGAATATGGGGAGGGGGTAGTCATCAAACACCTGCAGGAAGCTGGCCAGGGGAGCAGGACATTGGCAAGGTGACTGGTCTTGTTTCAGGGGAGGGTTGCCAGGTAACCTAACTGTAGAATGTTCTTGTTATTCTATTCTTTAGAGCCACCTTAGAGGGCTGCTAAGTAACCTAGCCACAGAATGTTCCTGTTATTCTATTCTTTAGAGTTACTTCTTAGTTACTGTTAAGCAAACCAGAACATCTATTTTACTTTGGGAGAACATCTATTTTACTCAGGGTCATGCCGGCTCAGTGGTTGGTTTCTCAGTAAGTTCCCATGGTAGCCTTTAGCTAGAGGCCTAGAGGCTCAAGCCAGGGTCTTGGTCCCTGACAATTTACTAGATGACGTGAATAGATAGAACCCAGGGAGTATAGAAATATATGTCCTTGAATCATATATTTGAAAATGAGGAAACAACATATATCTTTCAATATATGTTGTTAAAATATTAGTAGAAACCTGACAATCAGAACAGTAATCAATAATTCAATGATATTATGGAGGTGTTAAGTAGGTGTTAACAATGTGACCAACAATAAAAAAAATTGAACCAGATAAAAGGCAAAATTAACAAGAAACACAATAAGAATGAAGTAAATCTAAAAAACACCAATGAAAAGAATTAAACCAATTAATGAAGATATTTTCTCTAAGTGGGGAAAGAAAGTTTTCACTTGGAGCTGGTTCTAGGTAAATCTCTGGAAACCCTACTCCCTAACAAGATGTCAAATCAGGCAGAAGAAAATCAGTGCTGGTGTACCTAAACTGCACATCAGCACAGAGAAATATTTTCCAGTCTGTTGGCACATCTGTTGCCACATTTAGAGGTGTCTGTGCATCAGCTGATGTGGGCAGAGGCTGGTCGAATGGTCCAGCTTTTGGCATTGTCTGTCTCTAAATACTGGGTCCATGATCTCCTTGTTCACTCAGTGTTTCACATACCACTGTGACCTTGCCAAAGAAGATGATCTCAGATTCGAGAGTCTCCCATCTCTGATGAATTCTGCCTTGGGATTTTAGAGAGATGGACCTAAATTTGACCTAAAACAGGAAGTAATGGATCATTTTTTTGAAAGTGCCCTAGAATGAAGCTAGTGCCCAGAGATGGCATCACTGTCCCAAAAAAGTTTGTTTATGTGGTGGTCTTGGCATCAATGTAGGTTCTTTCTCAACTATTGCAGCTATGCTACATGTAACTCAGGAACAATGACTTCCTCTTAGGGTCTTCACATTGTCTGAACCAGCTCCCTGAAGACATCTAATGTTGATCATTTAGTATGTCATCATCTGGCTATGATAAAGATTTCTCAATTCCCAGAAAACATCATACATAGTCACTAGAGGTGAAGGCACAAAAAGGGACATGTACCTTGTGCTACAGCTACAATTACAAAGTCCCCCAAATTTCCCACTTATTGGTTCACAGGAATTTGTCAGTATAGAAAGGGCTTTGCTTCATTGGTCTCATGGATATACAGTAGAGGTTAGTATTAGGGTAACAGAATGCATGTATGATTCATGATGGCTTTCACTTTGAGGACCAAGAGAAACTCTTTTTTTCTTCTATTCATTCTAGTGTTTATTTCCTTTGAGCTTGCCCTTGCAACAGTGTTTCACTTCTGTAACCTAACACACACTGCAGACTGGGGTCAGAACAAAGGTGCAGACTGGGGTCAGAACAATGGCAAGGCTTGGGTAGTGGGTGTGTCAGGTGAGATGGGTGTTTTGGAGCGTCTATTTTTCAGGGGCTTTCTCTAGTGACTTAGATTCAGGGCAGTGTTGAGAGGGGTGGGATTCCAAAGTCTGTGTCTAAGGGTGGTGTTCAGGAGATTTAAAATTTGAGCTAGGAAGGGTCTCACTTACCTCTTAGTCTGTTCTGGACCACAGGTCTGTGGGTTTCCAGTTGCCACTGAGGACTCCAGATAATAGAGTGGGTTGGGCAAGGGAAGTTTTATGAATCTGAAAGTGTCAAGCAAGTTGGGTTTCACTGAGGCTTCTGAGCTGTTTGTTGAGGGCTGTATGCATGGCTTGGGTAATGGGGAAAGGTTTTGGAGCAGGGTGTATCCAGCAAGCTGGGTTTTACTGGAGCTTCTGTCATGCAGTGGCTTTCCCAGCTGGCCTGGACATAGGAAAGAACTACATAGAAGTGGGGCCTAGGGGCTGTGGCTCTGGGCTATGGTCCAAAACACATGGATCCCTTGTGCCACCCACCTCTTTTCTTGTAAGCTAGTGTTTTAGTGTTCCTGCTGAGGTCCCATGATAACAGAGAGGGTTGGATTGAGTAGCATGGTTTTGTAGCTTGGTGTGTCCAAGGTTTTGCTGGGACTTGTATTCTGTGGGGAATTTTCTGGCTGTGGTGGTTATAGGGCATAGCTTAATGGGGGTGGAGCTTTAAGGTTTGCATCTCAGGGCCTTGGTATCCAAGATCTAGTTATATGCCTGGTCTGGTATCTCTTATTCTGATGTTGATTGGTGGTCTGTGTGTTCCTCATTGGTACTGAGTTTCCAGGCTGCTGGCTTGTGTGCTTTTAAGTGGCAATGTTTTGGTACTAGATGATTAGAGCCTGATGGGGTATAAATGGAGGTACTGTCCTGAAGGGGTTTTCACTTTGGCAGGGATTTAGCGCAGAGCTGAGTGGGATGTAAAATTCTAAATGTTTTGTCTTAGGGCATTGGTCCATAGATTGGGTTCTCTACCTGTACTGGACAGGGTGTCACTCACCTCCTAGAGTATTGTAGGCTAGAGGTCTATGTCTTCTTCTTGTTTCTAAGATGGCCTGTAAAGGTCATGTTTTCCATGATCTTTATGTTTAGGACAGATCTGTTATTAACTGGATGATATAAGTAGATAGAATTCATGGTGTATAGAGATAATGTTCTTCAATCATATATTTGAAAATGAGGAAAGAACATGTATCTTTCAATGTTAAAATATTAGTAGAAACCTAATATTCAAAACAGTAATGAAATAATTCAATGATATTAAAGTAGGTATTAACAATGTGAACTACAATAAAAATCAAACCAAATAATAGGCAAAATTAACAATAAACACATCAATAAGAATGAAGTAAATCTGAAAAACAACAATAGTAAGAATTAAACCATTTAAAGAAGATATTTTCTCTAAAGGGGCAATGAAAGTTTTCACTTAGAGCTGCTTCTGGGTAGATCTTGGAAACTCTACTCCCTAACAAGATGTCAAATCAGGCAGAGGAAAATCAGTGCTGGTGCACCTAACTGCACATCAGCACAGAGAAATATTTTCCTGTCTGTTGGCACATTTTAGAGGTGTCTGTGCATCAGCTGATGTGGGCAGAGGCTGGTCGAATGGTCCAGCTTTTGGCAGTGCTTGTTCTCCAATTACTGTGTCTATGACCTCTGTGTTTGGTCAATTGTTTAAATCCCCCTATGACCTTGCCACTGAAGATGGTCTCAGATTTGAGACTTTGCCATCTCTGATGCATTCTGCCTTGGGGCTTTGGAGTAATTCACCTAAATGCCACCTGAAACAGGAAGAGTTAGATCATTTTTGAAAGTACCCTAGAAGTCCCGGGATGAAGCAAGTTCCCAGAGATGGCATCACTGACCCAAAAAAGTTTGTTTATGTGAGAAAAAAACCAAGATTATATCCAAAGAGAAGTCATTACAATGGGGCCCAGCTCTTGTTCCAGGCCAGGGCATCTAGAGTATTCCCTCATCAAACCCCTAAGGAACTACCAACTGTATTTACAGGCACCTACTTCAGGCCTCCTCATGTTTTTTGGTCTCCAGCTCCTCCTAGACCCATAGCAGCTCCTAAGCTTATAGTTTGAGTTCTCTGGATGGAAAATTGATATTGATAGAATGCAAGAACCACTTCAAAGTATTTAAGTCTGGATAATTCAGGATATCCCAGGGGTGATGCTGATGTCCTGTGGACAGAGACGTAATTATGACACTGCAGGAAGGTGTATGTTTCAGGGAACTAAAATGAGAAGCCTAGCCTTGCTTCCCTAGCACAGTGGGTTTCTGTGTTCAGAAAAATCTGCCGAACCCACTTGCTGCTGGGCACAGTGATGAGGAGTGTGTGGCTGTATGAAGAGGGCTTCAGACACTTTCTGAACATTGGAGGACACACTAGGCAAACTAGGCTGGGCTGTGATGCCTACTGATTTCTCTAGGGTCCCTCAGGCTTCCCTCTCAATCCCTCTGACTTATGGAACCATAAATCAATGAAGATTTTGGTTGGTCCACTAGTACACGAAGTCTTTGGTAGGATTTCTCTAGTGAGATTCCTAATAGAAGAGTTAGTGGTAATGGCTCAGTCTTCAAGCCTAACCACTCCAATCACCCCACATGCAGGTGACCTCTCATATCCCTCATCACCCAAATACCCGTCATTTTTTGTTGTTGTTGATCCTTCTCACAGTCAGAACAGAAAGATCCATACCTGTGGCCTATTATGAATGAGTCACATATATGTCTATGTATCCCCAACCTACCAAAATACCAAGAGGAAGGTACTTGATTTTGGTGGAAAAATAGAAACTGATATTTGTGTATAGCATCTGTAAGTGCATTGTACTTTTTTGATGTCCATTAGGACTACTTTGGGATAGCCCTCTTTTCATACTTCTTCCAAAATCCTCATTCAATGAGTGTACCATAAGCATCTCCTTGCTAGGTTTCTTGGTTTGTACAGGGCTTTGTGGTAGGCCTAAAGACCCTTTTCCCCTTCATTCATATTTCCAAAAGTAGATAGTGTCTATTCCTTTGTATTCAAATGAAGAAAGGCTCTGCTCAAGGTCTTAGAGGAGAGCATTTGACACTTCTTGTGGAAAGTGAGTGACAAAATCTAATTGTCTCTCTCATCACCAGTGTTGGCCGTGTCAATGAAGGTCCAGGCCCAAGCCCAGTGTTGCCAGGGAACTGTCATACATGTTCTATGAGAGCATATTATGTCATTGCAGTATAGAGTTATCCTAAATCCTAAAGAAGGAGGCTGAGGGTCTGAACTGGTGTGGAACCATTCACATTTCAAATTAGTGTCTCACCATCTTCCAGGATATCACAAATTTTGGGTAGACTGTAAGGATCAGAGCAAAAAACATGTTGTTCTCATTCTCATGGCAGTTTACATAAAATCAATGATCTCTTGTAGGAAATTTGGATTATACTGGCCAAAATATGGCGGCGTATATAGGATCATTTAACTCTGAGGAAAGACCAATGAAAGAAGGAGGAATTAAGTGTGGAAAGTCAGTGGTACCTACCAACCCCTATTACTGAACATGAAATTGAAATTAGGCATGAAGAATGCTCCTCAGTGTTGTCATAGGATCAAATACCCAGGGAGAAACTAGATCAGAAAAACTGAAAGGGTTACCTGCTAGAGGCTGGCCTCTGATACCTTGGTTTCTCTGTTGGAAAACAGCCAGAGGCATTAAAGTAGAGAGTGTACCCAACTTCCTCAAAGTTGGCCAAGGCCACCACAACCCATAGCTTAGTGGTCGCTAGAGCAGCCAAGAGTCTGGCAACAAGTGAACAGCCTCAAAATTTAAGTGTCTCCAGAGACTGGAGTCAGTTGAAGCTAGTGCTAGCTTTGGTTACCTAGTAACCAAGAATCTGAGTTCTATCAATAGAACTGTTAAGAATGTGAGGTCACTTCCTGAGACCCTTCAGCCAGAGGGCATCAATGTAGGTTCTTTTGTAGGGACTTACCAGGGATGACAAATACTCTCCTCCGCCCTTTCCACCTATACAGTGAGACACTGTAGTGTCTATATGCTCATGCCCCACATTGATCTGAGAAAGCTGACATCAGCCAGACCCTCAGTTTTGAGAAGCTTGAAGAGCTTTCTCAACTATTGCAGCTGTGCTGCATGTAACTCAGGAACAATGACTTCCTCTTAGGGTCTTCACATTGTCTGAACCAGCTCCCTGAAAACATCTAATGTTGATCATTTAGTATGTCATCATCTGGCTATGATAAAGATTTCTCAATTCCCAGAAAACATCATACATAGTCACTAGAGGTGAAGGCACAAATAGTTATATGTGCCTTGTTCCTATAGTTACAATCACAGAGTTTCACAGAAGACCTACTTACATCCTCAGAAATTTGTCAGTATAGAAAGGGCCCTTCCTCATTTGTCTCATGGATATTCAGTTGGTGGTGTTAGAAAAACAGACAAAAGCAAACAGGATGTATTTATGATTAGTGATGTGTTTCTCCTTGAGGACCAAGTGGAACTCTTTTTTTTTTTAATGCATTCTCATGCTTATATCATTTGAGCTTTGTGCTTCCATAGGCAACAGTGGCTCACTTCTGTAATTTTACTCACTGTAGTCTGGCTTCTTAAAAATGCCAAGAATTTGTTGCTGGTTGTTTCCTGTGGGCTAGGTTTTTTGGAGATTCTGTCCTGCAGAGGCTTTTTCTACTTGCCTAGATTCGGGGCAGTCCTGAGTTCTTTGGGAATTTAGGGAGTCTAAGTGTCTAAGCCCGTTGGCCAGGAGTTTGGAAACTCTGACTGAGCTGGAAAGGGTGTCACTCACCTCTTAGTGTGTTCTGGACCAGAGGTCTGTGGGTTTCCAGTTGCCACTGAGGACTCTAGATAATGAAATGGGTTGTAGAATGAGGCAGTTTTATGGAGCTAGGGTTGTCAAATGTATTGGTTTCACTGAGGCTTGTGGGCTGTTGGTTTCAAGCTGTATGCTCTGGTTGGATAATTGGGAATGGTTTTAAAGTATAGGTGTCCACCCAAGATGTGTGTTGTTGTAGCTTCTGTCATTCAGGGGCTTTCCCATTTGGCCTGGTCTTAGGAAAATACTGATTACAAATAGGGACATTTGCCAATGTTCTCACGCCCACACTCACAATGTTCTCAAGAAAACTCTCTTGTAAGTGCCTAGGAATGTGTCTGTGAAGAGAGTGCCCTGCTTCATAGGTCTTATGGGTATTTAGTTGAGGTTAGTGTTAGGGTAACCGATTGTTTTTAAAATCATTTCCTTCTGCTTCTTCTGCATTGGCATACTCAGGGCTTGTTGTTGAAGAGCCACCAGATTCTGGTGGTGTCATGCTCTTTATATTGTTATATGTTTTCTTGCATAGGCTTCTTCCTATTGCTTCCTTTGCTCACTGAAGTTTAAGTCTGTATCTCAGGGAGTTGATTTTGATCCAATCTGTTCTGGGTATGTCTGTGTCTCAGGAAGTTTCTGCTGGTTTAATGTGTGTTCTAGCTACACCTGGAGGTAGTGTATTCTGTGTCACCTTGACCTCTCTTAATCCAGTAGATGATGACACACTGTGGGTCTCAGGTGGCCACATTTGATCCCATAGGGGCTGTGAAACACAGAACTCAGGTAGCTGTTCTTGATCCAAAAGAACTCTTATTTTGATATGGGCTGGTTGTCTCTGTCTCTTATCTCTTATTCTGCTGTGGCCTGTGAAATCTGTGGGTTTTGGGTTGCCACTAAAATTTCAGGGTAATGGTGTGGATTAGAAAATTGGAATCTGGGGGTTTTCAGGAAGGTGAGTTTTACTGCACCTTCTGGGCTGCAGGGGGTTTGCCTGCTGGTCTTTATATTGGACAAAGCAGAATGAGAATTGGGTTTTAAAAGCTGTGTCCCAGGGCTATGGTCCTGGAGACCTGGATCTCTGCCTTGCTGGGCAGGATGTCAGTCACCTCAGGTTATCAAGTGCACCATGGGTCCATGGGTTTCTGGTTTCTGCTGAGATCTCCTAATGACAGAGAGTGTTGGGGAGTGTGTCATGGTTTTGTTCTGAGGTTGTCCATGAAGCTGTGTTTTAATGGGGCTTTTGTCCTTTAGGGAATTTTCATGCTGGCCTGGATTTAGGGCAGAGCAGAATGGTGGTAGGGATTTAAGGGCTGTGTCCCAAGACCTTGGTCTCCAAGACCTGAATACTTGCCTGGGCTAGGCAGGTGTCACAACAAATCTCTTAGTCTGCTGTTGACTGGTGGTCTATGTGTTTCTGGTCACTAATGAGTTTGCAGACTATTGGATTGGGTTGGGTATGAGGGCAAGGTTTTGGTGCTGCTGGTGTCTGGTGTGATGGGGATTTTTTGGAGTTTATGCCCTGCAGGGGCTTTCCCTGCTGGCCTGGATTGAGGGCAGAGCTAAGTGGAGGTGGGATTTCAAGAGTTGTGTCCTAGGGCCTTGGTCCAAAAGACAGAGATCTCTGCCTGATATGGGCAGAGTGTCACTCACCTTTTAATCTACTGTGGGCCATGGTATGTCTATTTTCCTTGTTTCTAAAATGGCCTGCAAGGGTCCTTTTTCTATTAAGTTTATGATTGTCTCAGAGCTGCTATTTACAGGTAGACTGAGTAGATAGTACTCATGGGGAATAAACCTGATGTCCTTGAATCATATAATTAAAAGTCAATAAACAATTCAATATTATTAATATTAAAATATAAATAACAAGCCAACAATGAAAACAGTAATAAAAAAATAAATGATATTAAAGTAGGTATTAATAATATGAACAACTTAAAAATTATTAAACCTAATTAAATGCAAAATTAACAATAAATACAACAATAAAAATAAAGAAAACTAAAGGGGATATTAACAATGAAAACAATAAGAAGAATTAAGCCATTTAAAGGAGATTTTTTTTCTAAAGATGGAAAGGAGAGTTTATACATGACTGTTGTTCTGGGTAGATTTCAGATAATTCTACTCCCTAACTATATGTCAATATCATGCAGAGGAAAAGCAGACTCTGGTGCCCCTAACTGCACAACAGCACAGAGAAATATCTGTCTGCTGGCGCATCTGCAGCCACATCTAGAGGTGTCTGTATATCAGCTGATGTGACAAGAGGCTGATCTAAAGTCAGAAGCTGTTTTGCTCCAGCTTTTGGCACTGTTTGTTCCCCAACTCCTAGGTCCATATAACCTTTGTGTCCTGTAAGGGTTTCAGATTTCCCTGTGGACCTGGTACAGAAAATGTTCTAAGATTCAGAGTCTCTCCAGTGCCTAAGGCATTTTTGCATTGGAGCTTCTGAAATTGTGGACCTAAACTGACCACCATGTAAGATAGAGATGGACCATTAGTGAAAGTGCCCTAGGTGTCCCAGGATAGGGTGAGCTTCCCAGAGATTGTCTTGCTGGTCAAACAAAATCTGTTCATGTGAGAAAATCCCAAAACCTTTTACCCACAGAGAAGACATCTCATTGGTGCCCAGGTCTGGTTCCAGGACAGGGGATCTGGAGAATTTCCTCATGGAACCCATTAGGAAACCACTACCTATCTTCACAGGCACTTAGCCCAGGTAACCTCACTGTTTCTGGACTCCTGGTCCTCCAAGACCCATAGGATAACCTCAGCTTGGAGGGTGACTTGTGTGGATGAAAAATTCATCCTTCTATAATACAAGAATCTCTTCACAGTATTCAGGTCTGGATAGTCCAGCAAGTCCTGGGGTTGATGTTGCACTCACATTGACAGAGACATCACTATATACTGTAGGCAGCAGCAGGTTTGAAGGAATTAGTGTTTGAAGCCTGGCCTTGCTTCAGTGGTACAGCAGGCTTTTTTGTGGGGACCATTTGCCTAGCCTACTTGCTGCTGAACATAGTGATCAGGAGTATGAAGCTATATGGACAGATCTTCAGACACCTTCTGTTCGTGGAGGACAGACTGAGTAATCTGTGTTACCTGTGGTGCAGATAGATTCCCCTAGGACTCTTTAGCTTCCCTCAATTCCTCTGGTATATGGAACATATATGAGAACATACTATCCCATAGAAGAGTAGAGGCATCATAATACCAAAGCCATGAGGCCTGAGAGCTTGAATTGGTGTGGATCCACTCACATTTGCAATAAGAGAACCAGGATCTTTTAGGTGGTCACAATTTTTTTAAGTAGACTGCCAGGATCAGAGCAATAAACATATTCTCCTCATTCTCAGTAGCAGTTGGAATGAAACCAATTATTTCTTGTAGGATGATTGGGTTGTGTCTATCAAATTTGGTGGATTATATAGCCTCACTTTACTATGAGGAAAGAACAATGAAATAAAAAAGATTTAAATGTGAAAACTCAGAGACACTCACAACCCATTACTATACATGGAGTTGAAAAGTGGGATAAAGTATGTTCCTTGCTGTTGTTATAGAAACATAAACCCAATGAGGAACTGGATCAGGGAAACTAGAATGGTTACCTGCTAGAGGCTGGCCTGTGTTACCTTGGGTTCCTTGTTGGAAAATGGCCAGAGGTACTGAAGAAGAGAGTGCACCCAACTTCTGCAAAGGTGGTCAAGGCCCTAACACTTAGCTTGTTGGTCATCAGAGCAGCCAGAAGTCTGACAGCAGGAGAACATCCTCAATATCTAAGTGCCTCCAAAGACATGTCAGTTGAGGCTGGTGCTGGCATTTGGTTGGTTACCTGGTAACCAAGAGTCTGAGTTCCATCTGTAGAACTGTTAAGCAAGTGAGGTCACTTCCTGGGGCCCTTCAACCTGAGCAGCATCCACATAGGCTTTTCCTTGGACTGATCAGGGCTGCCAAATGCTCTCCTTTGCCCTTTCCATCAGTACAGTGAGACACAGTAGTGTCCATATGTTCATACCATATGCTGACCCGAGAAGCCTGATATCAACCACACCCTCATCTTTGAGAAGCTAGAAGAGCTTTCCTAACATTGTATGCTATACACATGTATTCCTAGAAAAAATGATTTTCTCTTAGTGTCTTCACATTGTCTGGACCAGCTCCTTGTAGATAATCTGGTGTTGATTTTTTTAGTATGTCATCTTCTGGATATGATAACAGCTTCCCAATACATAGGAAACCCCACACCTCTGTCACTAGAGGTGAAATTACAAATAGGGACATGTGCACATTTCCTCACATCCACACTCATGAAGTCTCTAAGAAGACCCACTTACCCAAAATTTGTCAGTATAGAAAGTGCCCTGCTTCATTGGTCTTATGTATATTTAGTTGAGGTTACTATTAGGGTAACAGACAGAACAAATGGCATGCGTTCATGATTAATAATGCCTTTCACTTACAGGACCAAGCTGGGCTTTTCTTCTCTATGCATTCTAGAGTTTATTTCCTTTGCAATTGCACAGGCAATAGTGTACCTCTACACTAACCTTAGACACTGCAGTCTGACTTCCGGTTTTCACATGTCTACACCTCACATATCACTCCTTTCCTCAAAAGAAAATAACACACTAGCTTTAAAAGTTTGATGAAAGTTTTCATATTATTATTATTTTATGACCAGTTTAAAATTCACACATATTTAAGTTTTAGGCTTGTTGAAGAAAAAATGAGAAACTTAAAATGTTTAATGTCAGTAAGAAGAAAAAAAATGAGTTTGCTGTTTCTAAATTTTTCAAAATTACACAAATTTACATTGGCATAACTTGCATGAAATATATTGATAGGGTGATAACAGGGACCAACGTATTTTCAAGGCATTGATGGGAATAGGAAGGAATATGGCAAGGGACATATTCAATGTAAAGATGAATTTATAGGACAATAGCCTCATGTTACACATTAGCATACACAAAGAACATTTAAATAATTAAATATTTTACTTTAAAAATTATCTAATTATTTTACATGTATTAGTGGATGTTTTCTATGAAGTCAATATATATGCATTATCCATGGAAGTTAGAAATAGGTTTGAATCTCTTGTAACTGGGGTCATGGATAGTTGTGTGCTGCTGTGTCAGTGCTGGGAATTGGACCAGGTCCTCTCCAAGAGCAGCCAGTGTTTCTAATCTCTGTGATTTCTCTCCAGCCCATTTTTGTTGTCTGTGTTGTAACAGAGTAACCCACTGTAGAAAGTAGTATGAGTGTCCAGTGCTACCAACCTAAAAGTCACCAACTGGCCTATTTTATACAGTGTGGTGTTGTCATTCATTTCTGTTCTGCAAATCAAACTATCATACCAAGAACATCAAATATTAGCATATTTGTTTGATGGCCACACTTTTTTGGCCACTGCAATACAATTTTTATGACAGGGCAGGATAGTACATGGGTAGGGCTATATTCCACAATACAGACTGGCTGCCCAACTACTGGGTCTCAATGATCTGAAGCCTTGCTGACTCAGGTGTACCAAGGGATAGGTAGGGTCTGGCTTCCCACAGCATGGTGGTGGTGGTGACCCAGCAGAATGCCTCTCAGAACCTGGCCTTAGAAGTCAGTTGTGCATCAGGACAGTGCCAAAAGCCCGATATGTTCCAAAAGAGAAAACATAGTCTAGCTGTTCATCAAACAAAAATAGATTGAGTTTAATTAGCCACAATGGGATGAAAAATAAATAATGGGGTCCAGTGGTATCCCACTCTATGTTTAGTGTCCTGACATGATAGTTCATCTTAAATATAAAGAAGGAAGTATCCAAACTATACAGTTCTTATTAAGTTGTGTTCCTGACTACCACTGAGCCATCAATCCCCCCGCCCCAGTGTCTCCTGCAGAGTGATTTGATACATGAACAGAAATTTATGAATCTTTATGTCTATCACCAGGCTTCAGTCTTTTTCTTCGCCTACATGACATTCCTCAAGTAATTCTAGTTATTTTTGGGGTGCACTGATTCAATATCCTTGTATTTATTTAGGGAAGCAGAGTATCTCTCTGGAGTATCTTCATTGTTTCCAGAATGGTTATATTGCTCTAGTCTTTCTTTATAGTACTGAATTATTTAGTAAAAATGTCTATATCCAAAAGAATTGCAGAAACAGAACCCAAGCAGGAACATCCAAACCAGGAAGGCAACCATGCACAAAGTTCATTTCTACATAGTTCCTTGATTTTAGCTCTTCATGAGAGAGCTGGCAGTAGTGACTCAATTTTTGTTGTTGGCCTTGGGACTGGATCTAGCCAAGGAGCACAGGCTGAATCCAAAAACCTTAGTATTCTCTGCCTCAGCTTCTCAAGTACTGAATTACATCTGTGCTGCTTAGTTTACTTGTCCACTTGATATAGCCAAGATCCTCTAGGATGAGGAACCCACAACAGAAAAAAAAAAACAACTGTATCAAGTTGCTTTGTAGGTATGTTTGTGGTTCAATTTTTAAATAATGGTTAATATTGTAGGGTCTAGTTTTGTATAGGAGGTGCTACCCCTGGGCATGTGGTCTGGAATGACATAAGAATAGAAGATGAGCAAGCTTTCTAGAGAAACCCAGTAAGAAATAGCCTTTCATGGTGGCTGCTTCAGTTCCTGACTGACATGTTGCCCTGACATCCCTCAGGATGGATTGTGGTGAGGAAATGGAAGCCAAATAAACCTTTCCCTTGCTGAAATGTTTTTGATCAATGTTTAATCGCAGTGATAGAAACATAATGAAAATAACAGGCATAGCTTACTCTTCCCAGCAAGATTTCCTTTCTTATCCTGTCTAATTCTTCCCTTGTCTTGGAGTAATGTTATCTTATGTCTCACTAATCTATCACCTTGTTTGATCTCATCCATCTGTCACTACTGAGACAATCCCTTATATCTGGTCTTAAGCTGCATTGAGTTAGAAAGTGTCAGAAGTAAAGGAGACAGGGCCATTAAAACTCTCCTGCCATTTTTAAGCAGGTAAGAGGTATAGCAGCCCTTTGGTCAGGCCTAACTGGATTCTTTTCTAGGATTACATTTTATTTATATTGTGAGTGATGTCTCAGAATGCTGCTGCTGCTCTTTCATTAGGTGGTGTGTTTCCTCCTAGTGTCAATAGAGGACAGTTAAGAACCTTACAAAAAAAAGAAACAACTAAGGTAACCATTTATTTCATTTATTTTTCTAGATTTCTTTTTCATCTGCATGTGTTTTTACACAACATGTTCATGTAGTTCCTAAAAAGACCAGTGGATCCCCTGGAATTTGAGTTACATTTGGTTCCAAGCTGATGGTGCTGGATTTGTTTGAACCTGGATCCTTGAAAGAGTAGCCTGTGTTTTTAACTATTGAGCCATCTCTCAAGCCCCTTAAAGGAAACACTTAATGAAAATTTCAGATGATTTCCTTAAGTTTCCAGTACCTTTCAATTACCTAAAAGCATTGCTTAGAGTGCATACTTGTTTGCATGTTTGGTTGGTTTGACTTACAATTTGTGGTACACTTATGGCACCTTACATATTCAGTGTTGGTGACAGGAAGACTTTCATATTTATGTATGTATTGCATCTTATGCCAGGAGGTGGTGCACACCTCTAATCTCAGCACATGGGAATCAGAGGCAGGAGATCTCTGTGAGTTTCAGCCAGGCTGATTTACAGAGCTAGTTTCAGAACAGAGAAACCTTGTCTCAAAAAATAAAACAAAACAAATCCTCCCAAATGTGCATCTTATATATTCAATAGCATACTACTTGTTTTCTCAGTTTGAGTAGATATCTATAGAGAAGACATCCTGAATGGCAGGTTATCTCCCTGGAGGGCACTGATGAGGAATAGTGGACATGTCCAAAGAGCTTCACTGGATGCTTTGTATGTTAGGGGTCCAGATATAATGCATATTTCTACATACTCATAAAATATCACTTACAGGTTTCTTAACATATACTAAGTTTACACAGAACCCTATTAGATTATGCAAAACATATAAATTTTGGATACATATCCCCACCATGGCTAGTCACAGATACATTGAGTATTACAAGTGGTAGCTTATAAAGTGCTCAAACAATGGATATTTCTAAATAGCCAAAAGCCTGAGAGTGTACGGGAATAACAACAGCATTTAATTTGTTTTGATGTTTTACTAATTTATTTATTTAAATGGTATGTGAGTGTATGTGCTGCTGGCAATTCTGGGTATGTAAGAATGCATGCATATGTGCATATGTGTGCCATCATTAACCCTCTGGAGTCCTCAAGTGCTATTTTGGGGACTAGATCCCCCCCTGACCTGGAGTGCCAAAGGCTGGGCTTGCTTGCTACTGAGTGCCAGGGATACACTTATCTTCCCTCCTATCCACCATCAACTCCAGCTTTTGTTAATTTTCATGTGGGTTCTGTGTTATTGAAGCATCCATCTTTGGCCTACAAGCCTAGCATGTCTGACAGACTTTTCTGTAAATCAGGATATTCACAAAGACCTTCCTACCTTTTCTTGCCATGGTTTGACAATTCTTCTTTGTGTGTGTCTCCTGCTTGTCCATTTTGAACATCATACTGTCAGAAGTCAAGGCAAGAGTGCTTTCTTGCCCAGTGGCTAACTTTTGTCACAAAGGAGGTCAGCTCATATGGAGGAGTTTCCTTGATGTCCATAATCTTCTCTGAAGTAGATTTGTGCTGTGAGGAGCGGATGTTCCATTTGATAAAAATAATAAGAACCTGTGTTCTAAAAATATCTTAAATGCTGTATTCTATGAATCTCTGAAGTGTTTGAAGAAGCCCTGTTTATCTAAAATATATCTGATCTTGAAAACATATCTAATATGACCCTAAGTTTGATTGTAATGTCTAACTACTAACTTGCATTTCTTTTTATCCTAATTAGTTGGTAATGGGAAATTTCATAGACTAGCAATTTGTATTGCATTGTTAGATGAACTGTTTAAACATAATACCTTGAACAAGCATAGAGTTATATGTACAATATCAAAATTAATCTCAACTTTATATTAATATACACAATTTGTGTACAATATACAAAAAATTCAATCTAATGTAAAATATTTAAAGCTAGTAATTTTTTTAAAGTAGATTCAATAATCTACCCTTTTATTCTACCATATTTGTATCTCCACTTTTCTTTCTTTTTTTTAAAAAAAAACTTTATTTATTTATTATTTTTATTTATTTGCCTTGGTGTTTGCCTGGAACTGGAACTACAGACAGTTGTTAGCTGCCATGTGGGTGCTGGGAATCGAACCCGGGTCCTCTGGAAGAGCAGATGGTGCTCTTAACCGCTGAGCCATCTCTCCAGCCCCCTTTTCTTTCTATTTTTTAAACAAGAACCCTGAATCTAATCTCTCTTGCTTAGCTCTTTTTTCTTAACCATAACCATAACCAATAAAAAATTTTAACCAATTATCCTAACCAATGACAATTTTCCATAACCCATTGAAAGACCAAAAACCATCCACTTCACCTCTTGGGAATGTGAGCACTGTGTTCTTAAATTTACTCCTGAACATTTTATGAAACTCTGAGGCCTCTAGCATATTTCCTATCAATAATTTACAAAATTCATCATTACATTGTGCTAAAAGACTTGGCAGACACATATGGAATCAAATGTGTATTATATAAAAGGGATGATCTCTAGTCCTGATTATTTCTTGTAACAGAATAAATAATGAAGGTAATTCTGACTCATCATTAATAAAATCTGCAGTTTCAGTGTATAAAACAACTCTTTCTACATACTGAGAGTCAGTGACTATTTTTAGAGGTTTGGTAAAATCCATTAATACCATCACAATAGCATATAATTCTGATTTTTGAACAAAATTATAAGGGCTTTAAGCCAGTTTATATTTTCTGACTTGTAACCTGCCTTTGTTACTGTTTTGTTTGAATTGGCATAAAATGTAGGGGTTCCAGAAACAACACAAGAAAGAATTCAATTAGTTTTCTTTAAAAATTCAATTCTTTTGCTTTGAGGATATTTGTTGTTAATATCTCCCAAAAAATGCTGCAGGCTCTTTGTCAAGGTTCACTTTCTAACTTCTTCATTAGTTAAAGATACAACAATTTCTGCTGGGTCCATTCCTGTCAATTGATGAAGTCTTAATTTTTCTTTAAAAATCAATTCAGGGTGCTGGAGAGATGGCTCAGCAGTTAAGAGCACCGTCTGCCCTTCCAGAGGACCCGGGTTTGATTCTCAGCACCCACATGGCAGCTAACAACTGTCTGTAGTTCCAGTTCCAGGCAAACACCAAGACAAATAAATAAATAAATAATAAATAAATAAAGTTTAAAAAAAATCAATTCAGAAACCTTTTCCACACGTCTTTAAAGTTTTACTCAATTTATGTGGTAGAAATATCCATTCCAATATAACATTTCCCCTTTGTGTTAAAATTCCTTTGGGAGAACGGTTACAGGGCAAGATAACATGGTTGAAATTAAGGTCTGGATCCACATGAATCAGCCAACAGGATGTTGTCCATGTAATGATAAATTATGCTTTGTGAAAAATTTGTTACATATTAATTCTAATGGCTTTTGTACAAAATACTGGCACAGTGTGGGGCTATTCAGCATTCCTTGAGTGAGGACCCCCACTGATATCTCTCTTTACAGGCTGAGAAGTATTGTAAGTGGACACAGTAAAGGTGAATTTTTCTTTGTCTTCCTCTTGTAAAGGTATTGTAAAAAAAAAAAAATGATCATTTAATTCAATAAATGAAATAGGCCATTCTTTTGGTAAAACAGAAGGCAAAGGAATTCTAGACTAGATAGCCCATTGGCTGGATCACCTTGTTTTTTGCCCTTAAATCTGTCATCATTCTCCACTTTTCAGATTTCTTTTTAAAGCAAATGCAGGAGAGTTCCAAGGGCTAATTGGTTCTTTTATATGCCGAGCATTTAACTGCTCCTATACCAGCTGCTCTAAAGCCTGCAATTTCTCTTTTGATTATAGCCATTGATGAATCCATATAGGCTTATCTGTTACCCATTTCAAATGTAGTGCTATGAGTGTCTTTAAAAGATCAACAGCTGTTGTGCCTTGTTTCTTTACAGCCTGGGTAGTTTGTGACTGTTTCTCATAATACCTTCTAATATTTTCCCCAGAAATATGTGTTAGTTTATGGTTTATTTCTGTGTTTGGAGGAATGTTAATCTGTTTCATTGTTGTAGAAAATCTCATCCCCATAAATTTATAACAATGTTAGACACATATGGCTCTAATATTCCTCTCTGTCCTTCTGGTCCTTTAATTAGCACGCATTTTGAAAACCTGGTATGAAGTGTTTAATCAAACACAAAAAGGTGCTACACAGGACATAAAGGACCTCTTCAAATAAATCTGGTTTCCAGGAAGGTATGCAACTCTGTAGTATTCCTGTAACTACCATGATGTAGAATAATCCAGTTCATGTCTACTTACAAAAGGGTACAGAAAGTACTGTAAAGATAACTTTTCACATTAGTCACAGTTTACATGAGAACTTCATGCAATGTTTGGATTAGGTTAGGGAGGGTCAAATTGCAATCGATATATGTGTAGCTTACATTCAGAAGTTTAATGTGACCAAGCAGAAAGATGGTATTTTGTAATCAGTAGATAAGCATAAAAACATGTGGATGGGAATTTAAAATGAACAAATATGCACAGTAATACTGTATTCTTCTGTGGAGTAGAGACCATAAGGCAGAACAAGCATCGAAGTGTCTATTTCAGAGCACACTTAGTGTCAGTTTCCTATCTCTACATTCTTCAGTTATTCAATATATTTTAAAACCTATAAAATCTTACCTTGGTGAAGAGGTCTGTTAGAACTGTCATCTGCTTCTAAAGATAAAGGCAAAATGTGGCTTATAACAAAGATACAAATATATCTCACCTTAAATTGATAAAACTAATGTCTTGTCAGCATGGGTTCTTTTAAGACCCTTACTAAAATAAGTTTAAACTGGATTTGTAGATAATTTAGTCAGTCAGAGCTTTTTGTTTCATTCTGTGTGTGTTGCATATTAGGAAGGAGAAAAACTAATCAAGAATTAATACCTACCACTGTGTGTGAACAGGAGATCTTAATAGATCACTCTTTGAAACACAGTAACTGACAGTGTTTAATAAATAGCTTTCTTGTGTTTGCTTCTGAACTAATGGCACTGGGAGAATTCTGAGTTCCTGTTTTCATGTATGCTTTCTACAAAAAACAGGAAAGCTTTTTGATAGACCCCAAACTCAGGGTACTATCCTCTTGGGAAGGGGAGCCCCAAGAACCCAGACTCCAGTCCAGCTGATGCAAATCACAAGAGGGTTTTATTGAATTTCGTCTGTGCAGACGGGCTATCTCTCTGTCTCGGGAGCAAGAGAGCAGCCCTGATTAACAATCCCACATCCCATTTATAGGCTAAAGCCACAAAATCATCATAGAAACTGAGGCAAATACATAATTGGTCACTTGAAAGTCATACTACAATCACAAGGTTGATTACAATAGTCTAAAAATCACAAGATAGATCACACTAGTCATGGGGGTGCCCTAAGGCCAGCTGGGGGGAGTCTCTTTGTTTTACAACCAGGTGTTGGTCACCGCTATTCTGCTTGGAACTTCTGGTATTTAATCACAGGTTCGACCAGACCATTATGTCCTATCTGAGTTGATTATGGCTATCTGGGCTGGGTCACTCTGTTTCCTGGGACAGACTTTTTAGACTTTTAGTTCTTTGTTCTCGTGGGGGAGCTCTGCTGAATACTTGA
>PVIH01014633.1:22294-53005 GCA_004025045.1 Sigmodon hispidus | reverse complement strand
GGATGGAAAAAAAAAAATTCAGAGGGAAAGATGAACACAAAGAAAATATAGGTGTAGCAATCTTATTTGTATGTCTACCCTTGATAAGCCATGCTTATCATTCTTATCCTCTATATAGTTATTGTTAACTCTTCCACATTTTAAATTCTTTTTACTGTGTTTTTTTTTAATAAATACAAAATAAAGGAAAAAAAAATGTAACTCTATGATAATAGCTTTCTGATTTATTTTTGAAATGGAGCATATTCTTATCCCTCATCAGAGCAGCCTCTTTTGTCGGTGGATGGTGGTTAGAATAGAGACTATCTTAGTTGGGCTTTCTATTGATGTGAAGAGACACCATGACCATCGCAACTTCATAGACAAAAAGATTTAACTGATGTGACAGCTTACAGTTCAGGGGTTCAGTTCATTATCATTATGGTGGGGGGCATGGCAGCATGCAGGCAGACATGGTTCTAACAACAGGAAATGGTCTGTGATACTGAGCAGTATCTTGATCAAAAGAAACCTCAAAGCCCTCCCCTATAGTGACACACTTCCTCCATCAAGGCCATACCTATAAACAAAGGCACACTCCCTAATAGCGCCACTCCCTATGAGCTTATGGGAGCCAATTACATTCAAACTACCACACTTACATTTGGCCAAAGTACAGATAATAAAGAAATGATGGTAGAATATTCAGCTCCAAATATGACATCTACACCATATTTCCTTCTCCCTAGGCCCAGGGATCATCTCAGAAGAAGGCAGAAAGATTATGTGCACTGAGAAGGGCTGGAGTAAAACAAAGCCTCCTGCACATGACAGGACTGTTGTACCCATGAACTCTCAGGAGCTGCTTGCCCAGGATTTTAATAGGATCAAGCCAGTCAACATTCTATCATGGATGAAGGAGGGGTTCACAGGCTGCTAAAGGAAAGAGTCAGTTTTCTTAAAGAGTGGACCTCTCGTAGATTATCCATACCTGAGTGGATGACTCCATATCCATGTGCATCCAGCCAGCACTAATTGGGGTTATAAATGGTGGAGGGTAAGAGAGGAAGTTAGGGGGGATGCATGAGAAAGAGGGTCTAGAATGAAATAGTAGGGAGTGGATTTGATCAAAGCACATTATATACACGTAGGAAATTCTCAAAGAATAAGTAAATATATATTTTTAAAGTATCATGAGAGAACAAGGAAATGGAGCACACATACTTGAGTAAATATCTTCATTCAGGGGACTGCATCACATTGAAAGAGGCTGTACATAGAGTTCAAACTGACATTAATAGAGTCAAGAGCTCTAAAGGTGGCTTCACAGATTAACAACAACATCTGGAGTCATAGCATCCTTCTGGCTAACTTGTCGACCTTTACTTTAAAAAATGCTTTAAATATCTTTATGCTCCTGATTTCTGGAACTTCCTTGTTTCTATCAGAGTGATTTTCTGGGTAAAGCCTTGACAGTGATCTCTAAGGATTGACCTTTTGTCTGGAGCCTGCTTCTTGAAGGCTGATACCTCAGGAATATAGATCTAAACTTACTTGTTTGTAATATTGGAAATGGCTGAGGTTTAAACATCTCTTGGATTTTGACTACCAAACATAGGATTCAGTTTTGTGGTAATGGAAGGGTTCTCTGGGTTTTTATTTGACGTGATGTCCATGAGTTTGCATCTTCCACAAGGAATTAAACAACACACAGAGAAGCAGTAGTATGGAGTTAAAAGCAAGAGTAAAAATACAAAATATACTTCAGAGACTAGGAATGGGCTCATGAAAACATGTGGCTAGGGAGAGCCCTGAGTTCTTTTTCTGTAGGGTTTTTCTTCTTTTTTTTCTTGTTTA
Organism: Sigmodon hispidus; assembly: GCA_004025045.1. Lineage (NCBI taxonomy): Eukaryota > Metazoa > Chordata > Mammalia > Rodentia > Cricetidae > Sigmodon > Sigmodon hispidus. Next base: position 51,169 of record PVIH01014633.1, on the reverse strand, counting down.
ATGTATGTAGGTAGAAGGAAGAGCCAATCCTTAGAGATGAGAATGGAATGAATCTTTAATCTGATTGACACATGGGCTAGTGTAAAATTTTGGACAACATGTTTTTGCACTGGTAGATTCCATAATTTTAAGCAAGTGTTCATTCTTTCATCTATTTGCATGAGATAATAAATATAATAACAATATGAAAATAATGACAGATTGGCCTTAACTATGCTTATGCTCAACTCTGGCCTAATCTGGCTTCAAAAGAATTTTATTTTTAAAAATCTTTCATTTATGTATGTGTGTGCCAACTTTTCTGTATATACCAGGTGAGTTCAGGTGCCCAAGGAGGGTACAAGGGGACTTCAGATGCCCTAAAACTGGAGTTAAAGGTGCTTGGGAGCCACCAGCTATGAGTACTGGGAAAGCAATAAGTGTTCTTTATTGCTGACTCATCTTTCCAGCCCCCCACCCCCTACTCTTCACACCTCCTCCATCTATTTTTCTTCTTCCTTTGGGGTAGGGTCTCACTATGACGCCTTGATTAGCTTGGAGCTCTATATGTAGACAGGCTGGCCTTGAACTCATAAGGATCTGCCTACATTGGCCTCCTAAGTGCTGGAATTAAAGATATGTACCATTATACCTGGTCCCCAATCTCTTCTTTTATCAGGATGTGTCTGACCAGAAATCACCTAGATGACGGAAGCTGCCCCGGTTGCCGGACTGTCTCTATGCCTGTCTGCCTACTCCCATTTCCCAAGTGGCAAATCTCATTCTTTTTAGTAGAATTAGAATATTTTTTGGAAAATGGAAGTTGGAAATTGCCAATGAAATTCCAGGGTCTGCTAAATGTTCACACAGATGTGTAGCATCTTAAACTAAGAAGCAAAGAAGTTGATTGGATTTTCCAATAATTTATCAGACAAGTGGAGTTAGGATCAAGATGGGGGGGGGGCTTGTAACTAAAGTGTTAGGGTGATCTTCTGGAGATAAAAGCAAATCCATTATGTGAAGGGATCATGCTTGACATGTACCCAGTTTCCAGAAGAGCATTTAAGGAGCTGAAACCTGTAGGGAAGACATGTGTGACTGATGGTTCTTCCTGATTAGCCAGGGCCAAGGTAGCCAGACCCATTGTCAGATTTTGTTTTTAGTCTCAATTATTTTGGGGGTCATGATTAGATGGTTCATAGATGAAGAGTGGCAAATGTGACTCTGCTGATTTGTTTGCCCACATATCCATTGGTTCAAAAAAAATATCTAATAAATTAAGTAATTTTTCTTGAGGTCCCCAATTGATAAAGACACATTTTTGATAAATAACAGGAAGCCGAAGTATAAATCTCTTAAAAATATATAATTTAAAAATTTTAATACTTTTTGGTTCTATTTCCCCCAAATTCCTCACATATCCTTATATCCTCCTGTAAGGAGCATGTAAGACTGAGGGTAAACAGCCCTTGTCAGGAGTGATAAGCATAGAGCTAGCAAAAAGGACAAGTCACAGGAGTGTCAAATGTGATAAACAATGGCTGACGTAGTTAGGCTTGGAGTGCAGAGAGTGATAATGAAAGAAACCTGCATGAAAAAGGAAGCCTCAACTACCCTGATCAGAGCTCATCAGAACCCCTACTGGGGGGACATGCTGAGACTCTCCTTCACCAGAGACCTGAGATCCTGCAGTCACTGCAGGCTGATCCAGGAGTCTGATCCAGGAAGCTGAGCCCAGATTCAGAGGAACAGATATGGAGAGCCTGGACCTATGTGGAGAGAAGGTACTCCAGTCTCCATGAGGAGAATGGGAGAAGCCCCATGCCCTTGCACTAACCTTAATTGTGTGAATAAATGAGTGTTGTATCAAGCTAGACTCAAGAGTAATCATTTCTCCTCTATAGCTGGGGTATGTGCTCTCCTGACACCTCTCGACCTACCCAGCTTCATGTTCTCTCTTTCTCTCTCACTCTCTCTGAACTCCCAAAAAACAAAACAAAGAACACAAAGAGGCCTGGAGTCTATTTTCTATTGGCTAACTACTCCTGGGCATGGGCCTGCCCTGGAGTGTGGTTGTTATACCCAATGATACTCCATTAGAAAAATAAATTTTCCCTTTCTCAGTTGCAAATAGCTTCTTGGTTAAGGCTGGGACTTTGTGGCTACTCTTCCTCGTTGGTGTTGAGATTTTTGTCTGGTGTAACACATTTTCTAGTTTGTATTTAATGAAAACTCAGAGCCAGATATTTGGGGTAACCTGGAATATCAGAGAGAGGAAACAGACCACACACAGTCAAATCTCACCCAGCCAATTTCCCAGGGTAAAAGCTATCTTCCAGATTCCTCAGCCTGGCTCCTCTTCACTTCTACTGAATAATTCTTCCTACACCTGCTTTAAATACCTTCTTTGCCCAGTTGTTTCACTTCTGGATTCAACTCTGGATCTTATTCTAGAGTTAAGATTAAAGCTATGAGCTACTACTATTTGGCAGTTAGGCCTTGAACTCACAGAAACACAGAAAGATCTCTGTTTCTGGAGTTATTGGATTAAAGACATAGGTCACCACTCCTCTTTCCCTGTGCTGGGATTAAAGGCATGAGTTACTACTCTCACACCCTTGGTGGCTTGACTGTGGGTGGATCTGTTCTCTGATATTACACACTGGTTTTATTAAATATATAATATATCACCACAGTCTGGTTTAAACCTGTGCAGGTCTCATGCAAGAGATATAAGTCTTTCAACCTGACAAATAGTTTCTTTTTACCTGATGGTTCCTCCAGCCTTTATATCTGAAGATGAGCAATACTGATGACTCATCTTCAGTATTACTTGATATGTTTATTTATGGTTGACTGTCAGACTGGAGTGGCTGGTAGAGAAATTTTGAGCTTTGTGTAAGACTAGCAGAAGTTAGAAAAATTTAAAATCAATATCTTATTCCCTTTGTAGAGTAAACAAAACCAACTTTAAAACAATACAGAAATAAGTATCTCTTTGCTCTTCCATTTCCTCACAAGTACTCCAGCATAAGAATGTGAGTCATAAGTCATACTGTGCAGCATGCATGAGGTTCTAGGTACTGGCCAAGCATCCCAGCATTGCAGAGGAGCCAGTGCAAAGAGTGTTCAAATTGCTTGTATAACTTGACACCCTTACCCCACCACAAACTGGCCTGGAATTCACTCTGTAGTCCAAGCAGGCCTCAAACTCATAAACCTTCTGCCTCAGTCTCTTAGTCTCTCTCAGTTCTGAAATTATAGGTGCAAGCCCCTATGCTGGTATGACTTAGTTTTCTTTGCTGCTCCCAAGAATTTCCCTTTTCTCCTGCACCTATGAGTGGTACAGTGGACTTCACATAGTACAGAAAAGCAATATGCAGATTTCCTTCTTTGTAGGATATATACATTAGAAAAAAAAGCTACTCATTGTTTAACCTGAGCCGTCTTCATTTTAAAAACAAATTTTTTCTTTATATCATTTAGTGACCATGATAATGAGATCGGTAAAATATTTTTTAGTTCATTGTATGACTCATAACACAAAATTATCATCTTTTTATTTTTATTAGAAAAATCAATGCCTATATCTTGCTGATGAGAACAGAATCACTGTCTTGGATATTACCAAGCAGAGTTAGTTGTACCTGGTAGCCAGCAAGTCATAAGATAATGGAGCCCTATCAGATTATGGGGGAGCCTAAACTATTTCCAAAAATCCAAATAGCATTTCTTAGACTCTTGAATGAGGGTGGTCTGTCTGGGTGCTTCTAACGTGGACCTGGTGCTCATGAGCGTAATGTTGCTTGAACTGGAGTTAAATACTAATTCAGAGTGCTGCTGGGCACCAGGGCAGGACCGAGCATTAAATATCACTTCAGGAAAAAAAATGTATTTGCACACATGCTGACAGTTCATTTCCAGGTGGGGCCTCATGCCTGCTCTGTGCCCGGTAACTTCAGTCTTCTCACTGTGAAATTGTAGACAGCTTGTCTGTGGAGGCTCAGCCAAGCCTATTAATATTTATACATTCTATTCACACTCCAGTCAGAGCATATAAGGTGGAGATCTTTCTGATTTGGAAGCTATTAAGATTCATGACCCCTTTAGCTATTTACTTCGTGTGGTGTGAGAGCCGACACAATCAGCTTACACTTAAGAAGAAGGTACAAATCATTACCACTCAAATATTGTCCTGTATCGTGACCATTTGTAGTCCATCAAAAGTGTTAAGAATGTTAATGCATTCTTTTATCTCAAGAAACAGATTATGAGATGAGACATTCTTCTCCTGGGATGGGATAGGAATGCTACACCAAAAATTGCTTCTTAAATCCAAATTAGTGACGCAGATCGAAGCTTCATATGTTATTAAGAAGCAATATCTAATCAATTTTCCTTCTTGAGAGCAGACATTGATTGAACAGATGATGAGAACGAGGTCTTGAATGGGACAGAACAAAGACAGTCAAATATCTAGGTAGGCATATGGTCTGTCTCTGAAGAAACCAATTCTCTTAACATATTAAGAGAATTGTACCTCTGGTTTACAAAGTATTGTGGAGTTCGAGATAGGCCTTATATTTAATTAATTTGTGGAATTATTTGGTATGTCTTATTGGAAACTCAAAGATAGCTAATCCTGTTCTATTGAAATAGTCTTATTCAACTGAAAGAAAAAAATGAGAACATTAAAAGAAAATGGCTAGAGAGAAGGAAAGAGAATGAATATTTGTTCAGAACTTATCACTTACTGAGTATTTTGAGGCGATTCATTACTTGCAATTTCACAACAATCCCTGAAGAAGGCACCACCTTTGCAGGCTAAAATCTTAAAGAGGCCAAGTATCTTTTCTAAGACCACATATTTAGTAAATAGAGTGCTAACACGTCTGTCATAATTCCAGAATGTTTTAAACATACTGTCTGATTTACATTTCTCAAGGATACCATGGGATGGTGGCAGCTTGTTCTAGGTGCTTCTTGTTGCTGTGATAAATCATTCTGATCCAAGGCAGCAGCTTTCAGAAACTGTTAATCCCAAAGATGGGAGAAGAAAGACCACAGACCCAAATCATCACAGTCAAATAAATTATAGAAAGCTTTTCTATTCAGGTACATGAGCTGTGTGCCCCTAAGGCAGGGTTCAAGGGGTCAGCACTAGATGTGGGGAAGACAAAGCTTTTACAGAGCTCAGGGGTAGGGGATTTCCAAATTGGGGGGCGGGGAAGGAAAGGTGGGGTTATAGGAGCAGAATGTAATAGATAGTCAAAACAGGGCAATCACAACAGGTGGTCATAACAAGGCAATTATAGGGGGTCATATAACCTTTAGAAACAAAAGGTAGGATTGAAAAATGGTTATAAACAACTTTCTAAAACAAAGACACAATTGCCATTCCTGGAACAGGCAGGACAGAACCATTTGTAGGTAAGGTTACAAGTGGGGCAGAGCCCAGTCCTTGAGAAACAGGTTTTATTATGAACAGGGATGAACCTTATTTGTGTTTACTATAATATGATAGCTTGTGAGCCTAAGATGGGGACAGCCTCTTTCTTTAGAGCCAAGACAGGAACTCAAGAGACCAGAGAGGAGCCCTGTGCCCTGGCTTGCCCACTTTGCTTCCTTATACAAGCAGTACCATCTGCCTATATGCGGAACTGCCCACACTGGATTCCACATCAATCATGAGTCAAGAAGCTTCCCATACACTTGCCTATGGCCAGAGTGATGGAGACATTTCTCAACTCAGGTTTCTTCTTCCCAAATGACCCTAGTTTGTGTCAAGTTGATAAAAAAAAAAAACTAACCAATACATGTCACCAAAGGCTACAATCTGGGTAGATTTTCACCTGTATGAGAAAGTTTCTACTGTACAATATGAGGCTGTGAATCCTCCAAATAACCCATTGGTTTGCTCTGATTGATCTTTGGTTTTCAAACCTTCAGTTTGCAACAACAACAAAAAATCTCCAAGAATTCCTTCTTAAAAAACAAAAACAAAAACAAATCACCAATGCTGTCTTTAACCTCATCCCTTCCAGCATCTTCTCTTCACTCATCCACCACCTATAGGAAACATTATTAAAATTACACTGACCAAGGCTCTTTTTATTTTCTCTCCTTAAATTGTCACATAAAACATGTATCTGGGGTCAAAGACTAAAATATTTTTGCAACCATTTTTGCAATGTTCCAGAGGACTTTTACTCAACATTTCTAAATGGAAAAATACTGTTTTTTTACAAATCAATTGCTTAATTGATAGTATTCGTGTTTGTTCTGAAGGTGAGTCATATGCAAGTATGAAATGTCTTTATATCACATGTTTCTGTTGCTGAAAACTGGGTATTCTAACATTCTGTCTTCTCGATACTGTCTAATGTGGGGACTCGCTAGGAAGGACCGGGAGAAATCAGTGCTTTTACCTGGGGTATAAGGTATTAGCATCAGCCATGTCTACTATCTTAAACAAGAGACCACAATGACTCATGTCTACATTTATTCAGTGTTTAGTTAATTTTACTATACACTGAAACGGGTGCAATAAACTTGGGGGGGGGCTTAAGAAAATAAAATAATTCCCTTTTTATTAAAAAGTTAAATGAGATTAATGAAAAACATGAAAATTGTTTCAATGCCCAAGTCAAAACAAACTTTGAAGCACCATTTCCTTCCTGTTGTTTTAGTGACTGCCTTTTTGACCATCCGGTTTTCTGAAGGGTGGGCAGGGGATGACAGCGGACTGGCAGAGTAACACCTTAGAGCCTTGACGTCATCTTCTGCACACGTTCTCGCTCTGCTTGACGCGGAGGAATGCAGCTTGCGAATTATTTCTCTCTTTTGAGAATTAACCTTAAAGACAAGGGAGTCCTGTTTCATCATGTTCACAGCCCGTGAGGTCACCTGGACATAATTAGCTTTGTCAAGATGAAAAGCGAGCAACAAACTAACAACAATCCCAAGCAACAGCAGCCGTCACAGGGGCATCAGAACGACCCAGGCTTTGTGTATGACTTCGTATAAACCCCGGCTTAGAAGCACTGATATAAAGACAAATATCTAGCATGCTATGAATAGGATTATTAATCTTATTAAAATATTGATAATTGTTGTCACACAGCTGCCATGTAAAAAAACCCATAATTCTACCTCTGTTCTTTTGACCCCAGAGTCTAATTTTAAAGATTTATTTTATTTTATTTACATGTATGTATATGAGTCTACATATTTATGCTACAAGTGTACAGGACCTTTAGAGGCCAGAAGATGGTGTCAGATCACCCAGAGCTATAGTGATAGGTAGTTATGAGGGGTCTGTCACAGATGCAGGAATTGAAACTTGTAATCTCTGGGACAGTAAGTTGGAGCTGTCTCTCTGACACCCATCCCCATTTTTCCTTATATGCTGTATCATACTATTTCTAACTTTTTCTAAGGACTTACCCTAACTCTTCTGCAGGCTAGTGGATTGCTCCTTCTCACCACCATTTCCCCTCATGGTGAATCTCCACTGAATTTGTACCTCCCTCTACCTGGGTGGTCTCATCCTAGCGTTATCTCCTCTCAGAGCAAGCTGAATACACATTATTTTAAGCTATTACTTTTGTGTGCATTAACTTGTATTATGGCTGGCTCCCCCCCCCCCGCCCCCGACTTGTTTAGTGAACGGCTACTGTTCTGGACTAACTGGCCTAATAATTCTTGCTTTATCACACACAGCTTTGAAAGATAGAAACATTAGAAATAAAATTCACACCTTTAGTCCTTTTCATATGTCTTCTAGAAGAGGAGACATGTTGAAGAAATCCAACTTTGAAAATGATTTTGGGAAATTTTTTCTCAGCCACCAGGGAAACCAGTCATGGTAAAGGCTAAACTGGCCTTTGGGAGATGTTTGCTGCTCAAAAGGCTAGAGTGTCGTGTGCAAATGCTTTTAAAACCAGGCTGGTGGAGTACCTGTTTGTCAGGATCAGGTCCATAATTGGGTTTGTTTTTAAGAAAAGACACACGTCCCTCCCAGTTTAGATACTGTGTTCCCTGGAGAATCCATAGAACAACAACAAAAGCCCCCAATCTCCAGCACCTAGAATGTGTCCATCTGCACTTTCCAGAGCCAGTTAAATTGTTAGTGATTGTAGAATAAATACTTGATGTCTTGGACTGTTTTCTGCTGCTGTAACAGAACTCCCAATACTGGGTAACTATAAATGACCCATTTATTCCTTCTAGTTTAAAGGCTGAGGAATCCAAAAGCATGTCACAGGCATTTGTTGAGGTCTTCTTGCTGCATCATAGCATAGGCAGAGTATTGGGGTAACACATGGCAATATGCAAGGTCACAAAGGCTCAACTCTCTCTCCCTCTTTTTAGAAAGCCACTGATCCCATCATAGGGTCCCACTCTCTTCCAAAGACCTCATTCCCCATACCACCAATATAAATTTGGAGTTTAAAATTTTAACATATGTTTTTGGAGGACAAAGCAAAGCAACTGATTAGCTGAAGTCATGTCTCTGGGGGAAAGCAGGTTCAAGGCTAAATTGGCCCTGACCAAGTGTGGTAAGTGTGGTTTTCCTTTCTTATACCAGTTGTTCCCTGGTTACAGACACTGGAGGTCATGGTTCCTAGTCCTCTTCCTTTAAGAGCTGGTCATATTTAATAAGGTTAAGTACCCCAGAGCTGTAAGTAAAGAAGCCATAACATATAGCCTAAATATTGAAATCTATATAATAAAAAATATTTTCTCTGGGAAAACTCAAAAAGCCTCTTTAACATTTTCTGAACAATCCTATTCTAAGAAAATCTGCACTTAAAATTCTAAAATGTCTAAATCATGGTTGTAAAAAATGGAAGAACTTGTGCCCTACTGATATTTCAAAGTAGACAAGCTTAGAAAATTCAGTGTTATGAAGAGAGAGATTGAAGAGAGCTTTATAAAGTTCAAATATTATTCTTTTATTTGATCAGTCTTTCTCTATTCGCAGACAATTTTTTCTCCTAGGCTTGATTCCCTTGTCTCAGGTCTAGAAATCATTTTGTGTATGTGTGTGGGGATGATCTCATTATTAGATTCCTTTTTAAAAAAAATGTGTACTGAGAACTGTAAAACACTTCTTTTTCTTTTGTGACAGCATGGTGACTGGCATTTCAGCTGTACCTGGGCTCCTAGAACACAGTTGGTGGAGGCTTTCTAGACTTCCTTTTTAGCCAGGCATGGTCATAGGACTGAGCACTGGCCTAGGGGGGTGAGTAGCAGTGAGTGCAGAAGTTGGAGACTCATTCCTAGAGGGACCCTGTGTGGCTTTATTCCCACCATTTTATCATGCAGTGCTTTGAATGTAGATTGACGGGTCCTACTGGGGACCCCATGGCCAGGGGCTGAATTCTAGGTTTGGTTAAGCAATGAGAAAGAAAGAACCTCATTTTAGGATGACTTTGCAAAGCCCTATTGTCCTGTTGACAGTGACCTGAAAGAAATGCCTTTCTGGGATATTTCAGATACTGCCATCTTTGGCCTATGAAGCATATAGTTAAATCTACATATTCCTTAACACACAGAGAAAGAGAGAATGCAGGACTCTTGGTTTGGATGATATTTAAAACAAAATAGAACCAGAAAACTCTCTTATGCGTATATGAAATGATCTGTGATGTTGAACTTACAATAATGTCTGCTAGAGAAGGGAAGTAAGGAGAAAATGTACACCCTATGACTCCAGGAATCCTTTAGTGCACATCAAGCCTTTTACAATCATTTAATTCAGAGCAGGCCTTTACTTTAGGCAATAGGCATGACTGCAAGACCATCTCATCCAGACAACAGCAATCAGCTACCTAATTTATCTTTCCTTTGAGAGGAGTTGGTTTGCTGATGGGGCCTGGTGGGGGAGTGGTACATACTCTGGAGGCTTTTAAAGTGAGCATGTACCCGGTGGATAATGTGAGGGCATTTCAAGCCAACTTTAGCTGTAAGTAAATCTTAGTAAGCATCGTGATTTAAACACATGTTCATGTGTCATTAAAACCTGGGTTGCTCTGAAAGGTTCAGGGAAAGAGAATTGTGTGAGGAGGCCTGGGGCATCGGGAGGTGAGACAGATTACCACATAACCGAAGTCTTGTGACAGATGCTCTGAAAGGGCAGAGAAATAAAAGCCAACCCAGAAACTAGGTGGTCCCAATTTTGGAGCTGCCTATGGGTATTTTGCCATGTTTTCCAGGTTAGTGGATAGTTTCTGTGATGGTTGATATTGATTTGTATCTTGACAGGAGCTAGGAGACCTTCCTGGCCATTTCTGTAGTGGAATTTGTTCTTGATTGGATTAATTGTGGTGGGAAAATTGACCCTAATGTGGGTGTCACCATTTCATGGACAGGGGTTCTCAACTGAGTGAAGAGGAGAAAATGAGTTGAGCCCAGCCTCATTTCTTCTGCTTCCTGAATTGTACAATGAAGTCAGCTGACCCAAAGTCTATGGCCCCATCTATCCTACTGTGATGGACCGTATTTCTGAGCTGTGAACCAGCTCACTTCCCTTCCTAGTTATTGTAGGTATTTTTGTCATAGTAAAGAGAAAATCAACCAAGAGATTTTTCGATATATGTCAGCCACATAGTCATGCGGCAAACCCAGACTTTTTATTTTGTGCCTTTCCCAAGGTAAGAATGTAGTTCTTTTTCAGTCTGTATAATGGCTCAGGAAATGAAATAAGCACACTTATTTGTGTGGCAGCATTAGGAACGTTGAGAGCCGCTGCTCTAGGTCATAGAGATGGTTGTCATAATGCTGGATCTGGTGAAGAGAGCTGGAAAGTATGAAGGAATACAGAGTTTACTGTGGGCAACAGGTCTTAAGCATTAAACTTTGATCTTGCTTTAGAGGTTGCAGTATATGACCCCTGTGCTATCTTGCTGTCTGTCATGGTACATCCCAGAGTAGAGACTGTCAAGCACCCAGTTGCCAGCTTGCCAAATGCCCCTGAAAATATACATGTTTCTTATGCTGGAAACTTAGATGAAGAACCAACTCATTTTTCCCCCTGTAGTAGACTACAGTTGAGTTTTACTAAGAGAATCTTGTCATGGTTTTCCATCCAGATAAAGAACTTTACTCTCACCCTCATATCCAGCCCAGCCCCTTTGAGAATGTCCCAGAGTAGATTTATGCAGAAAACCGAGGTGTGCTAATGAGATAGAAAGGCAAGACATACCTATCAGTACCAGTGAGTTATGTATGGAGCTAATTGTTACCAGTCTGCCCTAAATAAGATACAGAGGTGGCATGATTAGCTGTTCTTTTACCCTTAAAATCCTGTTTACTCTTCTAAAAAAAGTTCCAAACTTTTTTAGAAGACTACTATATTTTTTTATAGCCTTGGCTGCATGTCTCAAAACACAGAGGGAAGCATACTAATTGGAATGATTCTTTTTCTTTTAAAATGATTTTATTTCAGGTGCTATGCTAATAGCTCTGCCATAGTAAGTGAACAGAATTGCGGTAGAATTTCTTGAACTCTCTTATATTGAATGGGAAGGCTGGATGCAGTTTTTCAGAGTACTAGGGAGTAATGGAGCCCTTAAGTGCTGGACCTCACTCTGAGGTGAGGCCTTTAGCACCCCGTCTCAGGGTCTATCCCTTTTGAATGTGGGTAGAATCTTTGGCTGGCTTCTCATCATTGATTGAATCTGTTAAAGATGATGAAAAATCACTCCTGAGATTTTCTCTTGTTATGTAATACACAGTTATTTTTCTCTCCTTCTCTCTCTCCCTCCCTCCACCACATCCCCCCCTCTCAATTAGGTTGGTCTGAAACTCACTACATTGACCAGACTTTGTGGTGATTTTCACACCCCTGTCTCTGGAGTACTGGGATTACAGATGTGCACCATGATCTGATAACATAGAATCTTGATGGACTAGAGCCTCCTCTGCTAGTTTTGAAGGGTATAAGCTAAATTGTGAACTCCGGCTGGAGATGGAGACTTGTAGCTGGACTTTGGTCCTGGGGGATCCTTAGCTGTTAACCAGTGAGAAATCAAGGTCTTTACTCCTAGCAAGGTAGAGAAATGATTTCTGTCAGCAAGCTTAATCAACTTAGAAGTAAATTCTTCCCAAGATGAACAAAGGAAGACTTCGTTCTGAGAGATGGTACCATGTGCAGAGGAGTCACGACCATGGAGTTCTGGAGTTGGGTGGGGAATCTGGACTATTTTGACAATAGCATGGACAAAATAGAAACTCATGGTCAGGAGACAGGGCAAGGGCTGATACATGGAAGATTACTAAGACGTACCAGCAGTAGTGTGAGTGGTTAAACCATACTAACAAGATATTTGTCAGAGGAACCAGTCCAGATATAAATGGCCTGCTGGTGGGGGCAGGTCCTTACTTTTTAGCAATATTCTTGTTAATACTGGAGTTTATAAGAGCTACATGGGATGAGCCTAGGAGAGAGTTCAGTATCCTGACTAAGTTTGATCAAGCAATGTATGTTTGCCAATCCACAGCATTTCAATGTCATGATGTTAGCAAAGTGTCAGATACATCTATCACTTGACTTGGGAGAATGAACAGTCCCAAGGGACTAAGTATTTTGCTTCTCAGATAAATATTTTGCATTCATGTAACCAGAGTCCAAGACTACTCATTTGAGTATCAAAGAAGTATTTCAGAGTAATTAAAATAATTATTTACAGGCAGAGTATGTGACAGACACAGAGAGGCATAGAAATGGCAAGCAGAAAGGTTTGAGACTGGCAGCATTCTTCTGAGAAAGAACATTGTTGGGTGATGGATGGCAACTGGAGGTCAGAAACACTACAGGGAAAGGAAATTTAAATACAGTCCCATGGGCTGATGAGATGGCTGGACAGGTAAAGGTGGTTTCCACTAAGCCTAGCAACCTGATTCAGATTCCTAGGAATCATACACTAAAAAGAGAACTGGCACCATACAGCTATACCTTTGACCTCTACCCATGTGCTGTAGTGCTCAAATGAGTACACACACAAACACACACACAAATAGTAAAAATAAATATTGTCCCTTGGTCTGTCAGCAAAGTTTTTTGTTTGTTTTCCTCTAGCTCATTCCTGTCACCTCCAAGATGTCCACAGTGTTTGGAGGCACAGGTACCATTCTTGAACATGGGACCTTGTTTGGGTAATAGAAAGACCTGTTTAAGAATAAGTGTGAACAGATGTGGTATGGGTGTTATCCAGGTAAGGAACCATTAGATGCTTTGTATGGAAGACGAGGGCTTGAACTGATGACCTGACACAGCAGAGTAGTCAGGATTGCTGATTTTGGGGTGATGTGGGAATAAGCCATGAAAGAATCTTCAAAAGGCACATTATAACATAATTTTAAGACAGTTAAAATATCAGCTAAAACATTTTAAGACTTTGGAAAAGATTCATACTAATATAATTCATAATACTAATGGGAGTTTTATTATCCATTATGAAATTATTTGACGCCATTACTGATGTAAAGGTAAGAAAAGGTTACTTCTGAAATATAATTAACCTGTTTTCACTTGGGAAGAATAGGCAGTTAAAAATAGAGTTATGATCCTCATCTGTATCTTTGGGCAGATTCATCTCATGAATGGATAGAAATTTCATAGAACAATGGAGGCTGTCTCATTATTAATTTTGTAGGGAGTTGGAAGATTGGAGAAGTTGAATATGGGAGATTCAAAGCTTCCTTTGAACATAGCATATATATATATATATGCATATATATAATGGAATACAGAATTCACATCTAATTTTAGTATTGTTTTGACTCAAGTTCGTTGAGGTCTATAGATGGGCAATCAGAGGGCACAGGACAGACACCTGACAGCCGCGCGGTATGGTGAGAGCAGAGGATGAGGAAAAGCTATGTGGTTTTCCATCCATCCTCATGATGCTGAATTTCTGATCCTCCTGACACATCTTTACTTTCTACCTTGAGGCTATGAAGAGCTTTTGAACTTTGATTTCTCAACAGCCCTCTGACTTTATTGCTGAGTTCCCATTCCAAGAGCAGGCATTTAGATGAAGCCTGTCAGTGTCTGCACACAGCCCATCTCACCTGAGATCCTCCAGCTGGTCTCAGTGCCCCACCCCTACCCCTGCTGCCTTTGATTTCAGCCCTTTCCAGTCACAGTCTCCAGTATTCTCAGAACATCTGGCCCTGGATGCATCGTTTCCTCTAACTTTTTTCTTTTGTTTTTCCCACTGGTGAGTGTCTGGGTCAAATACTGATTTCTGAAGGAAGCCTACATCAGGTGTCTGTCTAATTCAAACGTCTTGTGTGCTTGCATTTGGAATTTGGAATTCTGGTGCCACCAATAATGAATGGGCCAAATGACCACTTCCTTCTTGGACCATGACTTCTGTGAAAGGATTATTCTCACGTTTTGTATCCTTAAAACGAGTGTGCCAGATGCTACCCTAGAAGGCTTTTTTAGTACACTTTTGCAGTTCTTAATGTCTATTGTATCAATGACTGAACAGAAACACAGAAGTTGTTAGTGATTTATTCAAGGCTGCTCAGCCAGTACAGTCTGACCTATGATCTGAACCCTCAGGCAGTCTGGATTCAGAACCTTTTCATTTACACACCTTCCCCAAAGCCTCCAGCACTTCATGGTGGGTCTGCCATGCTTGGTTACTGGATGAGTGACTTTGTTTTCAAGAAAGGTAACAAAGGGACAGTGAGACATGACTGGGCCAGCATATGGGCTCCTAGAGAAGCTTTGATTGTCATAGAGACAGTTGGGTCCAACTGGAGACTTTCTGAACATGTCACTTTTGTATCTTTAACTTGATGGTAGATGATTTAATATTCTACAGTTCATCATGGGCTATCTTTGAGGCCAGGAAATACCCTGTATGTAAAAGTCAGGGATAAAACAGAAAAGAAAAAAAACTTGTTCTAAAATTTTTCTTTTACTTTTATTTATAGTATTTTTACCTTCTAAAATTATATTATTACATAATTTCCCCTTCCTCCCCCATACCCTCTTCTTCACCTCCAGCTATTTCTCAAATTTATTTGTTTATCCTTAAATACATAAACATAAGATGTGGTGATATATTTTATATTTAATAAAATAGACCTGGAATATCAGAGAACAGAATCACCCACAGTCAGGAAAGTCAAAGAGTGGTGACCTAGACCTCTAATCCCATCACTCAAGAGACAAGAAATTTTTCTGTATTTTTTTTGAGTTCAAGGTCTAACAACTAAACAGTAGTATCTCACACCTTTAATCCTAACTCTAGGATTATGATGCAGAGTTGAACCCAGAAGTGAAGCAACTGGGTGGGAAAGATATTTCAGGCTTGCAGAGCAGAGATTCATTCATTCTGCAGGAGTTACCTGCCAGGCTGAGAACCCTTGAAGTTAGCATTTATCCTGTTCAGCCTGAGAAGTTGACTAGGTAAGAAGTGACTGTGGTCTGTTTCCTATCTCTGATATTCCAGCTTTTCCCCAATATCTGGCTCTGGGTTTTCATTATATACTAGCTAGAATTCATGCAATTATAGTTTGCTTAGTCTGAATAATGCTACCTGTATGTATATGAATAGTTTTTAAGATACATAATATTTAATTTTTATTGATATGCACACTTAGAAGCATTTCATAAGCAACACAAATTTATTAAACACCTTTGTGCCTAGATACTGTAGCAAATTCTGTGTGAGTTATTCCCTTAAAGTAGATGCAGTGCCTAGGTATGATTGCAGGACATCCCAGGCCATAAGCTAACTCACACTCACATAGAGAAAGCATGCTGTAATTGTGTATGTGCTTCATATTTGGTTCCTGGAACCCAGCCTTATAAACATTATTAGCCATATGATAAAGATACAGCCACTGTAAACATTTATGGCCATTTAAAATAGTAAAATTGTGATCTGAATGCTATAAAGCAAGCATAAATGTACTACGTAGTTGGCTGTAGTTGAAGTTCTAATGTTGTATCATGTACATACAACACTTAAAAATGTAATTCCATTCTATCGTAACTTTGATTAAAAACCAATATGTCAGCTTTGATTAACATTAAACACTTAATTGACAATAATTTTCTATGCCTTCTGGAGTTGTGAAGGGTTTTCCTGCAATTATTTTGAAAGCCCAGTTTCTCATAATCCCTGTTCAAAGAACTTCTGCTAATGCCTTCTTTTTTTAGTTTCTGAATTTTGCTGTAGCAAGCAGAGACATTGAAAATAGTTCCACTTCCTTAAGTTGACCTTATAATACTGTGGTAGTTGCTGAAATGTTGATGATTTTTTTTTTTTTTTTTTTTTTTTTTTTTTTTTTTTTTTTTTTTTTTTTTTTTTTTTTTTTTTTTTTTTTTTTTTTTTGGTCATTCAGCTGCAGCTTATCCAAGTGCAAAGCTTTTAGGAAGTTAGAGTTAACCCTTGAATTCTCCTCCTTGCCATCTTCCCACCACACAAAGTGTTTACTTTATTTCAGGCACAGTTAAAGCAACCAGCAAACTATGAGAGCATCACACCTTTCCTGGCATTTGGTTAACACCAATCAAGCGCTGGTGGATGACTTGAACCCCAGCTCTTCACCAAACATTGTTTCACTGTTTCATTGTGATTTCTACCTGGAAATTCTTCAGCATGTTGCCTAAAACAAAATCGACCTCTTCCTTTAAAATAGAATTGGGTGTGTGTATGATGTGTATATATGTATCCTTGTATGATGTGTGTGTGTGTGTACGTGTACATATGTGTGCGAGAGACAGTGTGCGTATAGTAGTGTGTGTATGGATATCAGGACAATCCCTAGCTTTGTTTTATTTTGTTTTTCAGAGACCAGGTTTCTTTGTATTATCTTGGTTATCCTGGAACTTGCTCTGTAGAGCAGGTTGAGCTCTCACAGATCCACCTGCCTCCCATGCACTGGAATTAGAGCATACCCCACCACTCCCATCTTTAACTTCAAGTATTAATCCATGGCTTCCACCTTGCACTGAGACAAGGTCTTTATGTGTGTTGCTGTGCATGCCAGTCTAGTTGGCCTTCAAGTTCCTCTGGGTTCTTTTGCTCTCCCTCCCACATCACCATAGAAATGCTGTGATCGCATATATGTGCTACTCTGTCTGAGTTTAAATAGGTTCTAGGGATTTGAATTCAAGTCTTCATACTTATCAGCAGATTCTTTCCTTAGAACTGTTTCTTCAACCTGGGTTTCTTCCTTTTGATAGCTTCTTTTCTCTATGTCTATCAATTTACCTAGTAACATCCATTACATTTTGAATGAATGGATAAGTGAAATAAAAGTTAAATCATTGACATAAGCTTTAAAAACAAACAGAGCAGCAACAACAGAACAAGTCAAAGCTAAGTGATCCCTATATGGCTTAGAACTCAGTTCAGGCAACAGAAATTGATGGGGATTTTATCTGAAAGGAATTTACTGCAGGATGTAGTAGATATTTACAGAAGCACTGGAAGATATGGGTATGGAGGATAGAGATATTGTTATTAAGAGTTATATGACTAAGCTATGACCTACGGTTAGAAACTGTAGTTGCTGCTAACTTAATGCCTGCCACTTCCTTACAGTCTTGTAACTGTTAGGTCATTGTAGATGCACAGTGGAACCTATTTCTCCTCAGTTACAACTGAAAACTCAGTGATTTCATTTTCTTTCCACTTCCAGTGTCATGAAGATGCTTCCTCATTGGCAAAAGTTATGTCATAGTTGCAAGAGAGCTGGGAAGACACAATTTCAGTCTCTGATTTAGAACCCAGGGGAAGTGTTAGAAGAGGCTGAACATTGTTGATGAGTGGCATATACATTCTCCAGAATAGGTCATACCATGAACTTGCTCAAAGAGTCACGAGGATGTCTTCTAATACTAGTGGAAGAATATGTAGTGGGAAATCAGGAACGACACATGTAAAGATCGCGTCAGAGGACTGGAGACGAGCAGGGTGTGGTTAACTGGAAAGGATTCCGGAAGTAGACCTTCGAGGGAGAGGACCAGGACAGGAAGCCGGCATTCTCTCGGGATAGTTCCTGACCAGTTACTTGGGTTTTCGGACAGATGAAGCAGCTTCCGGGGCGTGCAGTTCAGGCCAGCAGCACAGGAGTTCGGACATGTGACATGGGGATGAGGAGTTTTCCTTAGAAACGCTCCGGCGCACTGCAACCTTATTTCTTCATTTTTCTCTTAAAACCGTCTATGTTTTGTAAGTGATTTTCACAAAATAAACCCCATTTAAAACATATCTCACGGAGGGTTTTTACCGCGATAAGAATAATACCATGTGATAAGGGAGGAGAAAGCTAGAAAACTCAGACAATAACTTCTATTTTCAAGATACAGAGAAAAACCTGGTTAGCAATATAAATCTCATGGAAAAGCATTGAATGCAACAGATACCAAGAAAGAAAAGAGAGGTCAGAGATGATGATGATGGTGATGGTGGTGTTTTCACATTCGGAAAGGTTTGGGGAAGAAATTGAACACTGATCTGGGCTGTGAAGCATGAATAAATTTACATGTTGGCCCAGGCAGAAGTCAGAAAGATAGAATTTCAGGGCCAAGACAGGGAGCAGGTAGGAAGATGAATTTCAAATTTGTATGACTTGAATCTGCATTCATAGACTGGCCCTCATCCCTGGGAGGCACATTTTAGGTTCTAGCTGAAGAGATTTTATTGTGTTTTTATACATTATCAGTCTTTTCTAGGATGATTGCAAATAGATTATAATCTGTTTTTATGTTAACCTATTTGCATATTAGATTTGTTAATCTCTAATTACCCATCAATATACTAATTACTACACTATTTAACATATTATCTCTCATAATTTAAGAGTCAGGAAGGCAGGAGCAGCTGGGTAGTTCTGGCTCTCGGGCTCTCATGAGGTCACAGTCAACCTGTTCACCAGGCAGGGATTTCTGATGGGTCAAAGGATCCATGTCCAATTTCATCCATGTGGTTGCTGGCAGGGAGCCTCAAAGCCTCACATGTGGGCCCCTTCTGGTAGGGGTCATGGCTTGGAAGTTGGCCATGATGAGCAAATGATCCAGTGAGTGAGCAAAAGATAAAAAAAAACCAAGATGGGAGAAGTCTGATTTATTCCCAAACCTCCTACAAGCTTTATTTAACAATTACTTTTTTTGGCAAGGATTCCCTTGGATATATCTATATTGATTTCATAATTGCATTTTGAAATATGGCATCACTTATGATTTATTTTACTTGTGAGACCCACTCTGATGCATTGTGGGAAGGAGGCCCATTAGAAGGCACCTGGGAGACTGACCTCTGCCTTATATAACCCCAGTAGGTTAGCATTATCATGGCAGGGAAGAACTCACTCTTTGAGACTTGCAGACTGATAATCTTTGGGACAGATTCTGGCTCCATGACTCTATTGCTCCAGAAAGGTTAGAACAGTAATTGAAGTACTTGGTGAGACTTTAGTTTATTACCAGAGTCTCACTGAGATATAATAATATGTAGTATAATCTCCAAATATTATTCCTTATATCCTTCTTTATAAGCTAATAGTATTTTGTAACTGAAAAAAAGTAGAAATTATAGCATGGAGGTAAATTCCCAAAGCTTGGAAATAAATTCAGATGGTAGTAATTGTCTTTTGTTGTTCTGTTAGATAATATCACAAACACAGGCTTCCTCAGAATGAGGCCTTTGCTTGGTAAGAATATTATTTGTACACAAATACATATATATATGCTTACATATAAATTTATTACCAGACTAACTGGTATATTATGCACATATATATAGAACTCATGTAATATATATGTATGTGTACATATTATACAATATATTATTAATATATACATAATACACACATATATTACTTAACTATGGGATTTTTTTTGGGGAGGAGATTAACACAAGTAGCCAAACTTTTATTTAGTTATGATTACATTAAACCATACTCCCAGCCCCTAATTACATATGGTTATACCTTTACATAATAGATGCATGGCTAGTATTTTGTAAAATAAAAACTGAATCTATAAATTACCAGAACAAGGACAAGGAAACAATACACTCCATATAAATTATAAAGGTCGTTACCATGGAACCCACCTCTCACCATTACTCAAGTTTCCAACATAAAGTCAACATGATGTTAAATACTGGGCCCTTTCCAAAGCTAGCAGACAATCACTGTCTTGACAACTTAATTCTTTACTGGAGTCGGACCTCCCTTCGTTGTCTTCTTCAGGTGGTAGTAATTTGGCAAGATTTTTATCAGGAAATCTAGCTGTAGTGTCTGGGGCTGTGGCTGCTCCGTCTGCTCCCTTCGCAGGCAGTCTCCACCGTAGATCACTGTGTTCTCAGGGATGACTTCAAGTGTTTAGATTGCAGCAATCCCCGGTGGTGCAACCACTGGTCAGGATTACGTTTCTGCCTACATATGCTTTTGACTCAATGACATTATTATCTCCCCTTTCCATTGCTTGGAACAACTTCAAACACATAGTTGGTGCCAATAATCATTGGTTTGGGTTCTGGATCTTCAGTGTCTGGGATGATATTATCTGGATGAGCATTTATGATGAGAGCCTGCTCCTCTATCAGCTTTCCTTCACCGATAATTACTGGCCCCACCTCCGCACTGATCTGTGCTTTAGGGTGGATCACTGTCCTAGGGCCTATGGTTACGTCTCCTCTGATTTCACTTTCTACACACACAATGGCTCCAGGAGCAATCTTCACACTCTTTTGAGTTTTCTCCGACATCATCAGGCCCCGGTATCAGGAAGAGCCTAGATAGACCTTTCTCAACTATGGGATTTTTATTTATTCAGAATTTGTAGTAATGTTTGAATTCAGTGTATGTTTTCTGAAGACTTCGAGTTTGTATTTACATACTAAGGAGGTAAAGAGCTAGATAGGTTTAGGTTTAAGCATTAGATAAACTATAGCTGAAGACGAAATCTAACCTGTCACTTATTTAACATTTTTTTCATTTTTACTTTTCTGTTAACTGCAAAGGCTTTTGTGATGAAATGGCAGAGTATTCTAGCTGTGACAGAGATCTTGCAATTCATAAAACCTTGTCTTTTTTTACTACCCTTTTATAGAAAATGTTTACTGACCACTGCTCTAGTTAGAAAGATGCACTTTCTCTGGATGTTGAGGTATTTGGGATGTGAGCTTGATAGGAGATGAGATTGGATGTCCCTGGTTATGATATTGATTAACTAAGGCTGGGCATCAGAAAGAGGCCCAAGATGTTAATATGGAATTTGAGGAGTAGGTGGACAGAAATTAGTTGTTTGGTTTTGTCATGTAGATGTCTCAGTTGCTTTACCAAACAGATAGAATCTATTTTTTTTTTTTTTTTTTTTTGCTATTAAGAGTTGAAGGACCAATTGACACGACAACGTATGACTGATGTTGTCACAAACCAAGCAAGAAGCAATGCTGTGGTCAGAACAGACACCTGAATCCATGCTCAGGAGATGATTCTTGCTTTTGTATAGGACAGCTGTGTGATGTACCTCATAGACTCAGCATGAAAACAGACGTAACCTGAGATTTTAGGAAAACCAGCAGAAGATGCGTATGACTTCCACTATTCATTTATTTCGTCAATTTAGACTCAGTGGTAAGAATTTCCTTACTTATAGATGAGTTCAAGGAGACTTTTGGCAGAGAGGCAAGGTAGAGAGAGACAGACTGGGGAGCTAGAGAAAGAGCTCAGCAGTTAAGAACACTGGCTACTCTTGCAGAGGACCTGATTTTAGTTCCTAGAACCTACATAGTGGTTCATAACCAAATGTAACTTCAGTTCCTGGAGATCTGATGCCTCTTCTGGCTTTTATAGATACTTCACTCACATTCATGTACATGCACATACATACACTTAAATAAAAGCAAAATAAATCTTTGAAAAACATAGAGACTGATTAGTTTCTAGATGATCACTTTCTTTAAAGGGAGATAAATATGTGGGCTTGTGACTGAAGGAATCCTCTAAAATCTTACAGTGTCAGTATAACAATTATGTACCATCAGATATTAAAAAGTAGTCAAAAGAAACCCAAAAATGATTTTATGCAAAGGAAGCATAGTCTCAAGGCAAATGAATAATAATGCAACAGATGGCGTTGGGATGTTTTCAATAGTAGAGTGAGATAATGCACTCTACTCTGAAGCTAGTCACAAACTAGATTTCAGAAGAGTCTAGCAGATAATTCCTTTTTTCTTGTTTTTGTTTTTAAAGACTCTCCTTTAGGTATTTCAGCGATTAATAGAGAAAATCACAAAGGCTCTTGGAAGATAGTGGTTCACATTTTGTTATCAGCTTATGTAGATGAGCTCTGGAACAATGCAAAGCCTCCTCATTCCATGTTCATCTGCAGAGTCAAAGGCATGAAGGACAGCCAAGGTCAGACCATGGAGAATCATTACAGATCCAGGATCAGCAAACAGAGAAGCTCTATGATATACACATCAGAGCCTAGATCCCTCCTCTCAACTACACTCTTAGGGATTCGGATCCTCAGGGTCAACATCTTCACTTATGGGCCCCAGAAATAGTTCAAGACTACCGGTACCCAATAGAGCCTAGAGTCCTTATACCACTTCATTTTGGCTTTAGTCTTTGATCATCCTTTTTGTTTGAAGATTCTTGGTCTTTTATTTTCTACCATCCATCCGATTATCTGCCAATTTTATCTGTTTTATCTGCAGATGGATTATCCTCATCATTGCCATAGCTTCTTTTCTGCCCTGCGTCACTGTCATCTCTAACCCTAACCATTCCATAACTGGCCTCTTCTTCCTTCCACTTGCCATACACTAGTCCTGGCTTTAACCTGTCTTCAACTCAATGGCCAGAATTATTATTATTATTTTAATAAGTCAGAATATATCATTCTTTGTTTAGGATCTTCTGATGGTTCCCCAAGACCGGTTAATACAAAAGACCCTCTTATGATTAGCAAAGCTCAACATGTTTTCTCTTTGTCTTCTTCCACTCCTATTTCTCCTTCAGCATCTCTGCTGCAGCTGGCATGGTTTATTCCCTATAACAAAGTAGTTCTGTTCCTGCCATGGTGCTTTGGAATATGCGCTTACTTATGCTACTGTCTCCCTTGCTGCAGACTTTTACTCAAAGCCTTTTCCAGCAGAGCTTCTCTTAGGCATCACTTCAACTTGCCACCCCTTTCCCTCATGTTGTTTAATTTTGCCTTATCATCCTACATCTGAACTCACTTTCTTGATTTGTTTATTCTCTGCAGAGTTCCAAGAACCAAGGACAGTTCCTGGCTCAGAGTAGACAATAAATATTTGCTGGGAAACTGCATAGATGAACATCAGGCATCTATTATCTCTGTGGTTAGAAGGTTCTCGGGTTTGACTCTGTCCTCCTTATTCTTCGCCCTGCATTTGAAGAGTTCATCTTTAGACCAGAAACCTTATACCAGCAAGGGGGGGCGGGGATCCTTGCCTTCATTTACTTCTACTGTTAGGAAGAATAGTCTGTTGTTCAAAGGACATCAAAGGTACTCCCTTTCTTAGGGAGATACTTCCTTTGACAGGTAGGGCTTCTCTGAGAGTATTGTTAGGATCATATCCCTAAGAAGCTTGTTAATGGCTAGAATGAGATAGCAAATGTCTATGGGATGGAGATGGTATAACTCAGAATGGGAAATTTTTATTAAGTAGAAGGATGCATGTGTGCTGGTTGTTTGTGCTATGTTTTGCTCACAAAAGGAAGGAAACACTCTTTTTTACCTACTTCTTTTCTCCTGAAGCACTCAAAGTCTTTCTCACCCTGAGCTTCATGAGTTTTTGCCTCTCTTAATCAACATACACAGACTGGTAATGGAAGTCACACATCAGTGGCTTCCAGATCTTAAGGGTGGGTGTTTCTGTGCATACAGAGCCTGGCATCTTCTGTAACTACAATTACATACAGTTGGAAATATCTCAGGAAGTCAAAGATATCTGAAGGTGTAGCTTGGTGGTAAGTAAGAGACCTTGGGTTAGAATATGGGACACCTTCTTTCAGGACACAACAGTTAGAGGAGAGCCTGTGTCCAGGTCCCCTCTAATTGTGGGATCCTGGGCAAAGCACTACCCTCTTCTTACCTCTAAGTTTGGTTGTTGAAATGGGGGGGGGGACTGGATTGATTTTTCTCTGCTGTCTTCTGGTGATGTAACATGGTTAAAAGATTATGACTACTCACTTTTCTTATTCATCATCATAATGTAATATGTTTCATTACATTATGCATTGCATAATGCATTACATCTGAAGAATCCACTGCTGATTTCATCAGCTGAGAACCACTGGATCCAGCCACTTTCCAGGGACTTGTATTTAGGAAACCCTGGTGGAGGAGCTGATGCCAGAGGATGTGAGGCAGTTGTGAAGACAGAGGATGAAGAAAGGCAAGTGGGAAAAGATGATGTTTTACTTCTACAAATAATGAAAATCTGGTTGTTTACATGCTCCGTCACATTACCCACACTTAAAAGTAAGCTTTGTTGCTTCAACTGTAATTTCACAGTCAATTAATTTACTACACATTGTATTTTTTTTGAGGCTGCCGTTTTAGGTACCCACATCTCATAAACTGTGTTTTCTATCTCTTTAGGATGATTGAAATGTAGCCTCCAGAGAGTAGGAACCTGGTTTATAGGGAAGAATACAACAGTCAAGACAAAAGTGATGAAACAGCCCTCTAATCACAGGAGACTGAGGCAGGAAGATACCAAGCTCAAGGCCAGCCTGGAAAACATGAAACTCTGGTTTAAAAAGACAAGAATCAGATAGGAATGCATGCTAAATATGGCCAGTCTTTGACTCTGGGTTACCAGAGCACAGCATCTGGCTCTTAGGAAGCCACCCACCTTCACTGATTCAAAGCCACCTGTGTCATTAATGACTTTTGATATAGTGCAGCCTAATGAGGAAGCACTTTCAAGAAAATGACATGTGATTTTTGTGGATGTCCATAAACAATGAACAAATGGTGTTGGTTTCTGAAACAAAGGGATGCATGTCAGAATTGTCACAATTGAAATGAGTCAGAGCACGGACCTTGGGTGAATCAAGCCAGCTTGTCTGACTGCACTTGAAAAATGTGATGGGGGGGACCTTTGCTGTGTCTTCCAAGATTCTGACATATTTAATTTGAATCTTTTTTTTAAGATTTATTTTTATTTATGTGACACACCTGTTATGGGGTGTGGGATATTTGTGTATGTGTCTCTGTGTGTGTCTCTGTGTGTGTGTCTTTGTGTGTGTGTATGTGTCTGTGTGAGTGTATGTGTGTGTGTGTGTGTGTGTGTATGTGTGTGTGTTGTACTTGTAGAGGCCAGAAGAGGGCGCCACAACTCTTGGGACTGGAATTTACAGTGAGGAAGAGCTGGAAGAACAGAACATCTCCTTAACCACTGAGCAATCTCTTCAGCCCTTAATTTGAAATTAAAACAAAATAAAACAAAAAAAATCCTAGTTGTTTCAGAGAAAAATTAAGGGGAGCCATGAAAACAAACATTTTTTTTCTCACGCAAATACTTTAGGATATATATCCAACACGGATTTAAAGCTTGGTAAATTGGTCTGGTGTCTCCTCTTGACAGGGTTTCCTACCAGGGGTGAGAAGTAAGTAAATACTGGCCCACACTAATGGCTTCTTCAACCACTCTGGGTGGAAAAAAATATTTTTAGGGTCATCACTTAGTGTTTTAGTTCATGTCTGGACAAGGCTGTAAAACTTCCCAGGACAAGTTTGTTTTCTATGCTTTATGTCCTATGTACATTTACTCAGCTCTATAAATTATAAGAATAAAAATAAGTGCTGATCCAACACATTCATCCATTTAATATTTAGCAGATTGTAGTGGTGCCTTCAATATTTTTACCCACAGGTATTTTATGGTGTTTGGAGTTTTTATGTCATTCTCTCAGAGAGTGATTTTGAGTTGAAATTTTATGTTTTCAGGAGCATCAATTCTGAGCACCCCTTCTGGGGTCATTCTTCAGCCATTGAGTGACTCACAGCTGACTTACCCCAGGGGCCTCTTTAAGGCCATTTTTTCTGTTGCATTAGTCTGTTCCCTTTGGGTAGCATCCAGCACTTTCCACTGCTGTGTATACTTTTCCAATTTCACACAATTTATGGGGAACTCTTTTCAGATAGGTCTTTCTGAAGCTCTGTCCGCACAATGTCTCCTGCTTGCTTTTAAAACTTAAAGTGTTTCTCAAATTAAGTATCAACCTCTCAGCTTGGAACTCAAGGTCTTCCACCAGCAGAGAGATGCATCCCAGTGTCTCCCGCTTGCAGAGCAAGCAACAAACCAGCAAACTTGCAAACAAAGGCTTCCTTTGGGGTCATGCATTCTCCATGATTGCTTTATCTGTTTCATTTATAGCAAGGCTTCCAAGGAAAATACTTGGCAGTCTGTCTCCAGATTTTCACCTTCTACTCACTCTCGACATGGCTGCAGCCTGACCCTTCTCACACAATGGAGACTACTCTTTCCGTGGCCACCATCCCAGTGGCCACTCTGCTGACTTCTGAACTTGACCCCTTACCAGTGTTTAGAGCATTCCAGTCTTTCTTCTGTCTCCAGTCACCATACTCAACATTCTTTGTTACCTCTTCAGTTGGAACTTAAAACACTGAAGTGTTTCCAAGCTGATTCTATTTTCTCTTCCTCTTTTTTACAACAACAACAACCACAACCACCTTACCTCATTTTACCCAATCTCCAGGCTTTAGATATTTTAGCTACAGTTAATCTATTAATTTTTATATCTCCAATTTTGCTTCAATTTGCTTCCTTCTGAAACTGGCACAGAAAGTTGGAGAAGGTATCCATGTAAGTGTGGGAGCATCATAAAGATGGAAATAGTTTCTTTTTGGTGCTTTAGTGAGCAAAGAGAGCCTCTTTAAGTTGCCCTCTCAACTGGGTGCTGTTGAACTTCCTGTCCTTAGGTCCTTCCTACCACGTTTCTGCAGGTTGTTTCCATCCATGAGAGAAACAGATATAAGACAAGCAAACTAAAACACATACGAAACCAAGAACATCTGAAACTCTCACCCTTCCTGTCCCAAATGAGCCTTTTTGTTTCAAGTCTTTCCCATTTTAGGAAGATGTCTGCCCATCTTGAAGTCAAAAGCCTCATGCATACCCTTCCTTCCTTCTCCTCTGTCCTCTCTTCCTGCTTCAGCAGCGATCAGCAGGTCCATGCTGGGATCGATACCTCTCTCATCTGGTCCTGCCTCCTTGGTCCGCACCTCTACATATGTTTTTCCCCTCACAGAGTACTTTCAACTTGTCCTCCTGTTTCTGTCTTTGCTCCTTTCTCCACAACATGATGATCTTTAAAAAATTATATAAAAGACATCATCACTTAGCTAGCGTATGAGAACTCTGATGCATGCTGAAAAAATTCAGTGACTTATTATCATAATTGAAAGACTGACTGAGTCTGTCTCTGTGATCTCTTCGGAGTTCACCCTCTCCACTCCACCCATCTCCTTGAGTGTCTCCTTCACTGGCCTCCTTCCTGCCTTATGATGAGAAGCCTTTTACAGCTGTGCCCTCAGGGCATATGCTCTGCCGTTCTCTCTGCTTGGTGCCTGCAGGTTGACTCCTTCTGGTAATTCAGGCCCCAGCTTAGACACAACTCCTCAGAGAAGCCTCCTTCAGCATCTTAATAGGAAGCAGCAGCATCCTGGACCAAAGATGTCCACCCTTGTGTTCACCTCCAAGGCAGATCAAATCTTGCTCAAGGCTTCTGTGTTCCAGGAAGTCTTTTTTTTGATGATTCCATGCCCAAAGCTCTTTGTGCTGTCTGAGTCTCACAGGGCTTATCTGTGCCTTCTTTTCCAAAAACACAATGAACACGGCCTTCTGCTGCTTCTGGATTGTTTGGGTATTCCTGCTTAATTTTCCTTCACTGAGTATGAGTTTTTGATTGTGACAGATTTTAAATATTTTTTTAATAACCTTAGTGCTTGCTTATGGGAGTGCTTAAAAATATGCATTAGCTTAGGGATGCTCAGATTTCTGTAAATGATGCCTTCATCTGCTTTTGTCTTTACCCTATATGCTTTTTTTGGGTAGACTTTTTATATCCTTGATTATAAAGAGGCTCCCCTAATGTTTTAATGTTACTTTTGATCTCAGTGGCTTGAAGCATGGTAGCTTGTGGTGCCCTAGGGGATAATGCAGGGTATATAATAATTCTCTTTCAGTTAAATTCAGAATTGAAAGTGATGCTACTTATGATATTGATTGAAATTATCCTTCTTCACAAATATGAATACATGTTGGTAGATGAGGTAAAGCCTTGAATGTGACTTTGAACTCTAGCTTTTATAATTTTTGTTTCAAAGTAGGAGAAAGCTGAATTTGTTTCTATTCAAAGTGGTGCCACGGAGTGTTTTTCAGGAGAGCTTGAAGTTCTGGTTGATTTTTCCACAAGTGATTAGTGATTATGGATTTGTGAAGATCCACCTATGCTTCTTTCCTAGTATCCATGGTAACCAAAATGGCATATCTTTGAAAGGCTTAATGGGACAACTAAGGGAATTCTGCTTAGTGTTAGGTCAGCTGGTCCATTTGATGGTTTCAATGTCCACTTACAGCCTCACCAGGACTCTATCCTTATCAGGATGAACACAGCAGTGCTGGAAATTCCAAGAGAGTACCAAATTCCCCCATTTTGTTGTTGTTAATTTGCAAGAGAATAGCTTGGTTAAATTTAGTTAAGATTCAACCAAACTAGAAATGTCCAGCTTTTCTCAAATTGTCCTTTTTTTTTTTTTTTTTTTTTTTTTTTTTTTTTTTTTTTTTTTTTTTTTTTTTTTTTTTTTTTTTTTTTTTTTTTTTTTTTTTTTTTTTTTTTTTTTTT